>JADRCD010236000.1:0-10873 GCA_019843815.1 Montemys delectorum
AGCACAATCTAATTAAATTTGACATACTCACATGGGGAATCATACCCATAGGTATTTCTCCAGCATGAAATTTCAGGAAGGATTTCTTTCCCCTCCTTTTTTTTTTTTTTTTTTTTTCTTCCCCAGAAGAAAGTTCATTAGAAAGAGACTGAGGGCAAAAGTTTGAAAATGAAAATTTATGAAACCAGAAAAGGAACTACTTTAAAATATTCCCCTGGAGGAAGAATTAGAGCTGTGAAATACCCACAATTTCTGAAAGGTTATACAACCTTCTCCCCAGTTTAGATGCACAAAAGGCCAGGCTGCGGGCTGTACCATTGTGGGATGGAGCCAGCAGCAACCTTAAGAGGAAGCTTCTGTTCACAATGACTCTCACATTAAAACAAGGTGCCAAAAAGGAACTTGGGTCTTCCAGCGTCAAAAATATACACTATAGTGTCAAATTAAGTATTGTCTTACCAAGAGCCATCCATGGAGTTAAGGTTTTTAATAAAAGTGATATTTCTTCATCTCTATCAAATCCTGGTCTATATTAATGTACATTTTCACAAATTTGCAATAGGAAGATATACAGTGTTGTTTGTTTTTATACATAAAATGGCAATCTAAATATTTTCAACACTTTCTCATGGTCTTTGCCATTCTCATTTTAAATGAATTCATAGTTTGTGAATGATTTCATAAGCCATGTCAGATGAGTCACCTATTTTTAGATATTTAGATTGGATCTAAATTCAATTACAGTAGATAATGTGAAATTATACTTGGATTGTTTCACACAGCTCCTCCTATAATGCTCACTAAGTATGTGGTGTGGAAACAGATGCCTCCAACCTTATGTGGCCAGGATAGAGAGGAATAATATTTTGATTTGGGGATTTCTACCACTGTAGCCAAAGGATCTACACTTTCACAGTGTCATCTCGTCAGGGGAGCTGTTGTACTAGATTATTTGCAAGACATTTAATAGACCTCTAGCTAATTCTTTCTCTAGTTGGTTCATTCTTGGTTGTGCCTGCTATCCCAAATAAGAATGTTTTCCCCTTTGTGTGGTTGATGTGTTTGAAAATGAGGATTTTTATGGAAAACCCACAGATGTTGAAAAACTATTTTAATATTGGCGATAAATAGGGAGAAAAAAGCATCAGAGGCAAGAGAGATGTTCAGCCACTCTGCTGAGCCCAGTTCTGTGCCCATCTTCTGAGAAGTGGTGTTCTGTGGCCTTTAAATTACCAAGCATAGCTTTTTTTTTTTTTCAAGACAGGGCTTCTCTGTGTAGCTCTGGCTGTCCAGGAACTCACTCTGTAGACCAGGCTGGCCTCGAACTCAGAAATCTTCCTGCTTCTGCCTCCTAAGTGCTAGGATTAAAGGCGTGTGCCACCACCGTCCTGCACAAGCGTAGCTTTTATTACATATGTCACACAGAGACCAAAAGTGCAACCAACAAAATTAGGATGGAAATTATATTTAAGCTCTTCCACCACATTGCATTTAAATAGCTAGATATAGGAATACGTGCATGCCTTGAAGGAGAAACTTAAAATTTTATAACGAGTAGTTATTAAAAAGCAATTTCATCCATGGCAGATGACTATCAGCCCATAGGATGCCAACACTGTGGAAATATAAGAATACCTAATTGTTTTTCTTATTTAAAGTTGTGACGTAGAAGTATCATCACAGAATGTCAAAGCAATCCCTGAGAAAACTCAGGGATTGCTCTCATTTGACAAATGGGCAACCAAGACCAGGGAAGAAATGTATGTCCTAACATCACACAGTCTGTTAAGATTCATGTCAAGACAAGGACTCAGGGAAATGGGTTTGCAGCATCGTTTTTAGAGTCTTGGAAACAGAAGGAGGTCCCATAAGAAGTAATGGGGTCATCTCAGTGGGTGGGGCCTGTCCTTGCAGACCAAGTGCCAAATTACTTTTGTTTTGAATGAGCTTCCACAGTGTAGAACTGTGGAAAAGAAGTCTCCTAGGAGGGTCATTGGAGGAAAAGCAGTATTTGCCATCATTTATCCGCACAATGCATCCACATTCACACAAGCACACACAAACACACATGTGTGAGCACATATATTTTTGTAGACTTTAAAGTAAGCACACATGGTGATTTTCAAACTGTTCTCTGCAAAGTCATGTATTATTCCCTGGCATCCTTCTAGGGTCTGAACGTAGTCAGAGGGAGCGACTCACCAGAACCCTCAGGGAAGCGTTTGTAGCTTAGTTCTGCCTTGTGTCTCACTTATCAAAGATCTGGGTAAGATGTGCATTACTCTGACCTCACATGCTGACAAGCACAAAGGCATGAGCATGTCCATGTGCAAACATAGTTGGAAATTAGCCATGAAAACAGGCTGCTACCGCTTGCATACAAACATGGGGCAGTTCAGGGAGGTGTATCCCTGAGTCACCTGTATAGCTAGTGAGGATGTGGGGTGGGATAATGGGGAAGCTTCTAACTTAGAACACCTTAAGTTTTGTTCTAAAATCCTCTCCTCAGTTTATGATGTCTTTTGATGAGGGAAGGGTTACTTACAAAATCTCCATTTTCTTGCTTATAAAATAGGGTTGATTATGTTTTTGTACACAGAACTGTTATAATCAAGTAAAGTGGTACAGTAAACCAAGTAACCCATGTGCTGAAAGTAAGTTATTTGGATTATTTCATCCTTCTCCCCCCACCCCTGCCATTTCTTAGTCTTACATCCAGGACTGGAGCCATGCTTCTGGAATCCCATTTAATGCTGTTTTGACCACAGAATGGCTGCTTATTCTGACTATGTCAGAATTGTTTTTCCATCCATCCTGCTTGATTACAGCAGTAGATAAGTGGCCCCCAAATCCCCTATCTCATTCCTCGGTTCCAGTTTGATAAATACAAATCCTGAAACTCCTAAAGGTATGGTGTTTGGAAATCTGTAATGGCTGCTCCATAATACAACAAATCCGGACAGCTGATAGGAATGAGAAATAGTGTCTCACTCTGCCCACCACCTCATGCTTGGCAACACAAAATGCCTCTGAGTCCCAGTACTCTCTTTTCCAATGGCTGATGAATGGTCCTCCATTACGCATTTTCTTCCCTCAGCTTCTGTTCCAGACTTGGCTCTCTCACCTTCTTGCTATTCCTTTGGGCTTTGATTCTTTAAGAAGTATCATTTCTCTGTGTGAATATGCATGCTATCCATACACAGCACACTGTTACACAGTTTATTAATATATATGAACTATTCTGCATGCTTAGACAGGCATTTAAATATGTTAACATATCTATAAACAAGCAGATGAGGAGGCAAAATGAAAAGCACTTCCTTAAAATGAATGTCCTTCTCATCTCCTCACATCCCCATGGTTACTTGCTGCCTGTAGTACATGGTTACATGAAGGTCAGAGATGACCTCATCATGGCTCAGTTTATATTTGTCCGGTGAGTACTGGTCCTTAGAATGTTTTATCCTTGTTGGCTATCATTAAGTCTTCTGTGGACAGCAAACATTGGACAAAGGTTGATGACACCTAGGGAAGAGTTAGGGGAAGGATTGAAGGCCTCAAGGAGATGACAACACCCAAGGAAGACCAACAGTGTCAACTGATCTGTGCTCCTGGGACCTCCCAGAGACTGAGCTACCAACCAAAGAGCATACAGGGACTGGTCAGAAACCCCTGGCAACCCATATATAACAGAGGGATGCTGTCTGTCCACAGTGGGAGAGAATGAGACAATCCTACAGAGACTTGTTACATCTGGGTGGGGAGGATATGGGGGGTGAAAGGCTGCTCTCTCAGGGGTGAGGTGAAGGGGAGAGGGGATGGAGGAGGAACTCTGTGAAAGGGGACTGGGGGCAGCATTTGGGATGTAAATAAATAAAATAATAAATAAATGTCTTCTGGGGAGACATGACTATTTTAATTTTCAGGCCATTTTAAAAACCAGGGAACTATGGTTTTGTTTCAAATTGTTGATTCCTTCTGTCCTTTTGAGAGCAAGCTGCCGTGAGGTACAGCATCTGCAAGCACTCCCTCCTGTGCTAGTTTTGATTTTGGTGAGTGTTTCTTTTGCTGAGAGGAAGCTGCTTAATTTGATATAGTTTTCCTTGTTAAGTTTTGATTTGTTGCTTGAGCACTTTGTATACTGTAGATAGAAAGGAACATGTCATGTCAACAGTAGAAATCGATACAAAAGAGTTCTCAAATATTTAAAACTACTTACTATATGATCTAGGCAGTGTATTTCTGCATAATATCTAAAATAATCACCACCTATATAAAAAGAGATTTCTATATTTCTGTATTCATTTAAGCATTAATCATAGCAGCTAAGATATGGGAATATACTAATTGTCTACTCACAGAGAAATAAATAATGAATAAGTGAATATGTACAATAGAATATTATACAACCACAAAAATTAATTTTGTAACATAAGATAACATGAATGAACCTTGAAAATACTATGCTATAAGAATAGACAGTTACAGAAAGGGACATACTAGATGGTAATGCAAAGTATCTCAAAGAGTCAAATGCATAGCATGAGAATTTATCTGTGGTCTGGAGAAGGTACTGAAGAGCCTTCCTACTCACTGAGCATGGGCTGTCAGTTAAACAAACTGAGAAAAATTAGAGCTCTTTCACCAGCCTGTACAGACAGCTGGCAACCACGGACTGTAGAGCGAGACCTTGTCAAAATATCTGTTACCTGCTCTAACCAGCAACTTAACATTTGAAAATGTTGGTAGTTTCATTTCTGTATTGTTTTGTTTGATGATAGAGTTCAAAAGCAGAAGCACGAATTTTTGTTCCGAGAAAACGGGAAACTTGCCAAATGAGTTGAAAAGCTGAAGACGGGTTACACAGCACTAAAAAATGAGCCAAAAAAAGAGACAACGTATACTTAGGGAGGAAGAACCTGACCAAAAAGAGTCTAAGTGGAATCCGCAGACCTCAGTATTGGTAATTTACCATCCCAAACCACTGAGAAGCTAGGCAATGGATAAGAAAGATAGAATAGTAGCGAGAAGTATTTTCCTATATGGAAAATTTTTACATTAATTTCTGGTACCAAATGATCAGGTGACAACCACTTGGTGTATCTTCTCAAACGGTCCATCAGAGAAAAACCTGCTCAGCACTGTATATATAAGCAGTCTATTGACATTTGACAGTTGTTAGCTACTTCAAGAGTCGGTTGCATTACTAGTTTTAAATATTATACCCAGGATTTGCTTCACTTTTTATGGGGTCTATGGACCCTCCCATTCTTGGAAAGCAATCATATAGAAGGAAGAACCCCCACTCCATCTCTTCCACTCTTCTGTCCATACAAGGACTTCCCATTTAAAAAAAGGCTTAAAAATAGATAAACCGCTGTCCATGCGCTGACCCAGAGTTGAAGTAGGAGCTTTTCCAAAGCCTAGGCTATCTCTAGGCTGCAGCTTGAGGTAGGTGCACTGTTGATATCCTTTATCACCCCCATCCCAGAAATTCTTCAAGTGTAGGCTATGAAGTACAGAGACTGGGAACAAAAGTTACCAGGGTTGAAATGCTCAATTTCAAGTAATCTGGAATTTTTAATCAATAGCAGCTATAGCTGAAAATGTTCATAATTTCATAATCCTTGTATATGGAATAAGTAATCAAATACAAAATGAAATGTTTGCCATGATGCTTGCTACCTGGCAGCCCTTCAAGAGAATGCAAAACTAGAGTCTACACCTCTCTAGACTGTGAACTGCTGGAGTCAGGTGATATAGCTTCAGGTGTAGCTTCAGGTCTGTGCAAACAAGTAGGCATTTTCAAGAAATAAACCACAAGAGTGTATGATTGTTTTGTTCTTGGTGGTGGTTTGTGTGTGTGAGTGTGTGTGTGTATGTGTATTTGTGTGTCAGTGTATGTGTGTCTGTGTCTGTTTCTGAGTATGTGTGTCTGTGTATAAATCCAAGTGGAGCTTAAAAAGTAAAACTTGAGCCTAAGTCAGCCAGGTATGCTAGAATTTGAGACCAGATCTATTTTATTAAACATGGCAAGTCAGTCTTTTATAATGGGAACACTTTAGTTGCTTTATTTTGTGAACAGTTAGTTCTTGCTTTATCAAGCACGATTCTTTTCTCTCTACAGACTTGGTGAGGAAAACAATCATAAGTCCTTGGGACTTGATATTAAAGTGTTTTGGCTCAATTACTTGCATGAATTTATCTGTTTGGTGAAGGTGCTGGGCTTATACCACAACAGCCACCAGCAGTGAGAATTAATCTCCCGAGTCTTAATTAAAACAGTCTTTGGAGACTACAAGTGCCTCAGGAAGTGCCAGAAAATCTCATTTGAAAGCTTCCTGATTGTGATATTTCCAATGTCATATTGCAGATTCAAGAAACTTGGGTGTTTGGAATAAGCCTTGCATGAGAACAGCCTCACGTTAAGTGCTTATCTTAACCACCGAACCATCTGTTCTTCCCCCACCGTGGCTGTGAACAGTACATAAGAACCAGCATCCTTCTTCCTGTCCCACTTCGCATCTAAGCACCATCTATTTCCAAAGTAATTTTTCTCCTTTTCCCATCAAGAAAAGCAGAAACTAGCGGGGAATATTTCAACAGAAATGAAATGGTTCCCACCCTTTCTAATACCTCGTCTCCCACACGGCTGAAATTTCCTGTTTTAAACATAGAGTTATTTTAGTCAAGTGTTTTTCCCTTTACTATTCACATCCAATTCCTTGCCTTGCTTGCTAATTTTTCTAAACAGCTTCTTATATCTCTGCCTTCCTCTTCACTTCATGTATAATATTATGCCATCTCAAAAATTTACTTTATTTTCGTTTCTAGATTCTGCATGCTTTTACCACCCCCTACAAGTTCTATGAGCGATGGACTCTATATGCTGAAGCAGAACACAATAATAAGTGAGCTAATTTGATCCTATGTTTCATCCTCAATGCATATTGCTAAGGAGAAAAAGACAGAATGTCACTCTCATTATCTGCCCTCTCCAAAACAGACCCAGAGTGAGTAACATGTTCAGGAAGGCTAATGGAGCTCCAGTGGTGATTCTGATGGAGATGAGCCTGGTAGTCACAGGAAGTGAGGGTAAAATTACTCTGAGGTTGATTATTTGAAAACTGAAAGGGCTAAAGGAAGGATAGTAAACAAACATAAATGTAAGAGATGCCGCACTGTAGGAGGGTGCATCTTATTCCTCTGCCATTCACTTGAATAAACCTTAAAAGACTGGAGGGAACCTATGGAGATGGATTTCCAATTCATCTCAGGAAGGATCTTAACATACTTAAGACTGACGTAAGTACCATGTGCCTTATGGGGGTGTGGTTCTCCTGTTTATGAGCTGTTCTCTGGTTACTTCTTCCAAAGGCTGTAAGTGATATTCAAGTGGAGGGGAACAAAATCAACCCCCAAAGACCACTGGAATCCTTAACGATACTGAGTAACTATGAGCTTTGCTCTTCACTACTTAGTAATCCCTGTTATGGTTTGGATATAAAAAGTATCCTCAAAAGCAAACATACTGAAAGTAGAGTCCAATCACTTGATTCAATTATTGAGTGATTGAATCATGAGGACTGTAACTTAGTAAGTGGGTGAATCAATTTTTGGGTTCATAAAGTGATGACATTTAACAGATAATGGGAACATGAAGGCGAGCCTGGCCAGAGGAAGGATGACACTGGTAGTGTGTATTTGAAGAAAATATTTTGTCCCTGGAGCCAGCTGTAGATAAATAACTAAAACAATGAGAAAATGAGTATCCACTTTCTTTCTTTTAGTTATTTATCTTAGGAATCTTGTGATGGCAGTGGAAATGAAAGCAAGCCATTTTTGCAATAATCCACTCAGTTATCCCTACTGCCATTATTCATCATGACTACCACCCATTCCTGGCCATCCTCTGGGTAGATCCTGCTCAGCATCCTTCGAAAAAATCAACTCCGGAAAACACCTCAAAGCACACAGAACTACTGGTGTGCAGAATTAGAATTCAGGATAGGAGCCAGTAACAGTGTACCTGGTGGGTGGAGGGGGAATCAAAACAAAGACTCAAAGAGAGTGAAGTGCACTAGCAGTCCATTGGTCTCCCAGGTGATGTTCAAAAGTAACTGTCTTCATCAAAGTGTGTTTGATCATTGGTCAATGGTTTCCATCTCTGGATAAATGTGATCCTTTCCCTCCTTGCTACCCTAGAGCAGCCAGCTCTGAGATAGGCAGCAGGGCAGCAGGCGCACATTCATGGCGGAATCTTGGGCGGGTGGCCATCACTTGCTTTCATTTAGATAGCCAATGACTGACAAATAGTATTCTTCAAGAGGCCAGTGGCTTACTAACACCTGTTACAAATCCAGGAAAGAGAAAATGTTAGAGAATATCTCCAATTTAGCAGAGTGAACCCTCAGCATTTTGTCCATTAGTTATTTTAGAATTCATTTTTTTTCTAAATGGATTTTATAAGCTACCTGAAGAAAAACATAATATCTAATAGTTTTGACCAGTCTAACTTCTTTGAATCTTCTATAAAGCCCTGTATATGCCAAGCCCTTCTACAAAATGTTTACTGAATGAAGAGATGAGCAAATAAATAAAGATGACCCAGAGAATCACTTTGAAATTCTATTCTAGCAATATTTTGTAGAGAATTTGTTTATTTTATTACCTTAACTCTTTTAAGATTTTAAAATTATTTTTTCATGTTCTGTTGAGATTAGCTATTTTTTTTCTTTTTTCAATATTTGTCCAGCTATACAGGGATGTTTCTGTGGTGACTCTTCCCTGCTGGCTCCTTCATGTTTTCTAAACGCATATCCTTATTCTTTAAAGAAGAGCATACATTTGAAATAAAACACTGAGGGCTTTGTGAGACAAATTGTAACTGGACTCCTAGTTTTTCAAGCTAGGCAAAATGCTCTCATAGAGGGATCAATGATCCTCTTTCCCTGGGGCTGGAGTTTAGTTATTGCTATATTTTGAATTGTTATAAGCTGTTTCTATAGGATTTGGCATACAGAAAGACTTAAACTAACTGATAATGATGGTTACTAGCAAAATTGATTTTATAATTTCCTATTACATTTTATGGAAAGCTAAGAGATGGACTCATGTGTTCATGATCTTTGTCCTTCACTTTCAATAGTTTTATCCTCCCTTTTCCAGTATGAACTCTAAGACTTTCAATGTCCCACAATCTTACTTTTAAAAAAATATTTTATGGTGGTAATGACACAATCTTGCTAACAAATTTATAAATGTCACTTTCATTAACTTAAGTAAAGGGCACCGCAGCAGATAACTACAGTTTATTCATCTTGCTTAAAGTGAATTTGTGTGTCACTTGGTCAGTAAGTCAAAATACTGCCAAAATATTGCCAGCCAGCACGCCATTGTCCATTTGTTTGATTTTATGAATTTGATTCTTTTTATTCGTTTACATTTATATTTCTCAATAAAGGCAATTGTGTGATTTTTGGGTCCCCTCCCCCTTTTTTTGTTTTTTGTTTTTTGTTTGTTTGTTTGTTTGTTTTTGCATTTCATTACTGTGTTTTTCACTTATCAAATATCCTCCAATTCAATCCATGTTGCCACACACTGTAGAGTCTCTTTCTTCAGACTCAATGAGGGAGCTGGAGATATGACTCACTAATGAAGAGCACATTCTGCTCTTTCAAGGGGCCTGAGTTAAGTACCCAGTATCCACTTGCAATAGCTAACCAGTACTCTAACTTATACTTGGGTGATCTGATATTTGCCTTCAGTTTTCTATGCATACATACAATACATGAGTAAATAAGTCAATCTTTTAAAATGCTGATATCCCATCATAATCGTCTCAATTTGTTGTTCTCTGGTGAGTATTCTCTTTAGTTCTGCATCTTCACCAACATTGATTATCTGCTATGAAAAACAACATAAAGTTTATACACACACACACACACACACACACACACACACACACCAATTGAATACAGAACAACCATCAGATCTGGCCATTTCATTTCTAGGTATTCACCCACAAGTCTTATACAAGGAGAATTCTAGTAGACACTGGGGCTTCAGAATCCGTGAATAGAATTATACAATATACAAAGTTCAAAAGTCTTTTCCCACATAACTGGTACTTCTTTAATGAGAGGATCAACAGCATGTACATTCTATATGCAGTTGGACTTTTACTACAGGAGCAGAACTCAGTGAAGTCGGGAAAGAGTTAACGACTTCCCTCTGACCTGTGCAAACATCTTTACACCCATCCCATGGACTGAATAATCCCGCAAGGAACAATCACTTGCATTAACCTGCACCTCGGAAACCCGTGCTTCTGCTTTTTTGTGACTTTAAGCATTAGTTAGATGGTCATGTGTGGGGCAGTTCTGACAGCCAAAGTCCAGTAGAGCAGAGCCATTTTGAACCCCGGAGACCTACTGAGCATTTGCTCGAAGGGACGGAAGGTGTTCAGTGAATTGCTCCTGAGACCATGGCTCAGATTTCAGCCCAGACCCCTCACAGCTGCTCCTGCAGGAGATGTGTGCTCTATTAGGCAGACACTGCCTCCAACTCCCAGCATTCTAGCTGGACCTTACACACAGTCATCTGACCACAAGCCAGGCATGCCACGCCCCATACAATAATGCCACGCCTCCTCTCTCTCTCTCTCTTGTTCCCTCCTCACTCTTTGTTCCCTTCTTCCTTCTTCTTCTCCCCTCTCGCTCTTGCTTACCCTCTCTCTTGCTCTCTCTCTCCTCTCTTTGATCTCTCTCTCTCTCTCCCCCTTCCTCTCCTTTCCTTCTCTCCACTCAACTAGCATATTTCCCTTTCCTACAATAAAATAACTCATTCATACATTGCCTCCTTTTCAATTAAG
>JADRCD010236000.1:10973-25385 GCA_019843815.1 Montemys delectorum
CTCTCCACTCAACTAGCATATTTCCCTTTCCTACAATAAAATAACTCATTCATACATTGCCTCCTTTTTAATTAAGGCACCATGCAGCAAACAGGCCAGCCCCGGGAGGAGAGAGAGAGAGACCTGGGCCTCACCACCAGGCCCCCAGCCACCCTAGGAGGGAGAGAGACTCGGGCCTCAGCACCAGGGCCCCTTTCCCCCAGGGAGAGAGAGAGCCACAGCAGGCCGGGCCTGGGCCACAACCCAGGCCCCCCTCACCACTTATTGGAACAGCAGTCATGAAATGCTTAAATATACATTTCTAGTAGCTATTCAACCCGGAAGGATATCTTTGAAGCTCATCTTACTTCTGTTGTTTCTTTGAAGTATTATTGTGGCTCTAAACAAGATTCTGTCAATTAAATCTCAATCTTAATAGTGTAAATAGTGAACGTGAAATTGCAAATTGAATGCTCTCAGAAGAATGTCAGCTTTCATATATCCTTTCTCTGTTAATCTCTACTCTATTTTGGTTAGAAATGGAGTTCTCTTTTTATTTTGACCTCTATCAAGGAATATTATAGTATTTACACAAATGAAAACAAGCCAACAAACAAACACCCTCTACCTGTAGCATCTTTACAGTGTGTCCAGAAGGTAACTCTCATCACTCTTGACTTATTTTGCACTTAGGACTGAACTCTGTGCTTTTTTCCAATTGGCTGATCATAAGCATTCTCTCAATTCCAACTCCATTTATTTGATATCACAGCACACATGGTTCATTATTTTCCAGAAGTACTAGACTGTGAATTGCCTCATGGCTGCTCACCAAACTGTGTCAAGCAATAAAATCCTGTGTCACTGGATTGGGGAAAAGCCTCTTCCATTAGGATTCTTTTCAGAGCCTTCATCAGCACGAGAAGCTGATTGTAACCTAACTTCTCTCTACTATTACGTGTAAGGAGACCCAATCAGAATACTGACAAGTGTAGCCTGTGCCATCCGTGTCTCCTGCTACCATTGTGCTGCTCCTCATGTTACACATTTTATTTATATCTGAGAATAAGGACAGGAAGGTAGCATCGCTATTTTTAAAGTGATATGCGTTCTGACTGCATAATACTTTTCCTTAATGTGTATGAAACAATTCGCCAAATTTGTGGAACACGATGTGATAATTATACAGGGGTTACAGATGTGTACAAAGTATCTTGATCAAATTGAGAAATTAGTATTTTCTTCTTCTTAAATATGTAGCAATCTTTATGTGAGAAGGCTTTGAATTCCTTTCCAGTTCTTTACAAAATAAGTATCTTTGCGTTGTACACCATTGTTACCTTACTGTGCTATAAATATGAGAACATGTTCCTCCCATGTGACTCGATTTGAGAGTTTTCCCAGCTTAGTTCTATCGTGGACTTCTACACTTCCCAGACTTATGGTGATCCCTGTTTTATGCTTTCTTTAAAATGTCAGAAAAATAAACAAACGAATGAAGGATTGTGTATAATGGAGAATATGAGATATTGATGTTTCATGCTTGACTTAGTTCTCCTTGAGGCTGACTGGTCTGCTATTATGTATATATAAAACACTTGGTTAACAACTCCATTCTTTTGATGGTGGGCACTTAGATTAATGGTATATTTTGACTCCTATAATTAATATGGACACAGGGGTACAAGTTTGCCTATCTCTTAGATCAAATGATTTGAGTTATGATTAATCATAAACCATCCTGTTCTACATGGAAAGTTCCAGGACAGTCATGGCTACATAGTGAGACCCAGGCTCAAAACATGAAATAAAACAAAACAAATTGTACAGTGTGTATGTTAACATTGAAATGGCAGACAGAGGAACAAACTCTATCAAGCTCGCCTGTTTGCTGTTCTTTGATCTCAACTGTGACCTGATCTTCTTCTTCAGAATCAAAGCCTCCCCTGCTTGCCATACTCATGAACATATCTACATAGATTGAAGTCATGGTGTGCTCAGCAGACAATAGTCTTACTGGCTTAAATAATCACACACATTCAAAATGATTACAAACCAAATGTGAAGCACAACAGGAATCTGAAATTAGTACATACTTTAAAAATGGAAACATTTGGGAAAGATTTTACATAAAATAATGGAGACACTTGACACAACATTGTGTCTTTTCATTATTTTAAAACATCATTTTGTAAATCAAGATTAAATGGAATTTTCTTACCTCATAAAAGAAAAATCTGGAAAAAAAATATAACAAAACAACGATTGGTGCCTTTCATTGAACAATGAGACAAAAACACACCGGGTCCCTCCCAGGAATTGGTGTCTCCCATCTTTGCTAAGAACACTGACAACATCTTGTGACTCTGTTCGTCAATATCTAAACCTACCTGAAGCCTTCTTAGGCCAGTGAAAGCCCTGTCAGAGGGCAGCAAAGTGGAAAAGGGGAAGAGGTGGAAGACTGCAAAGTGAGATGGAAGGCTTTCTTACTTTTAGAAAACTTGATACTCTACATAAAATGACAAGATGCATTGAGTATTAGGACCCATATAATATTTTAGGGAAGCACAAAAATCGTGCACAAAAATCGTGCACAAACATCAATCAAAACATGGGCCATTGTTGTCTACTGGAATAACTTACTTGATATTCCAGATTGTTGGCTTGGAGACTCCTGGGAGGGAGCAGTCACAAAAAAGTAGAATATCACAGGAAAGGCTTTCTGGAATAGGCATGTCTTCCTTGAGTACTGGATATATACAGGGATAAGCAAATGGAAGGGCATGGTATGGGGGAGCAAGAGTAGTCCTTGGCTGAACTGATAGAAGATGTAGAACTGGGTTCCTCGGGTAAGCACAAAACTGCAAGCAACTGTCCTAGGATAAGTTGAAGCTGCTAGGGAAACAGTTAATTTGTTAGTTTGCCAAGCTGCACCATCAAGGAGAATTGTGGGTGTTTTCTAAATGTTGAACAGAAAGTGCCCTTGGTATTTATCATAGGCCAATAGCCAGCACTCAGGATAGGCTTTGGCACCGATTGGGTTAAAGGAAGTTGCACTTTCATTGGCCTAAGAAGTCTTCAGGTAGGTTTAGGTATTGGCAAACAGAGTCACAAGGTGGTGTCAGTTTTCCTAGCTCAGATGCAACATGGTGTCAGTTTTCTTAGCTAAGATTCAAGACGTCAATTCCTGGGAGGGACCAGCTCACAGGGTTCACCACTCTCTGTTAGATGAGTTCTTTAGCCAAGTGGATTCCATTTTTACAAAAGTAGATCCCCTTTAAGGGACCTGTTAAAGCAGTGGTTCTCAATCTTCCTAATATTGCAATCCTTCCCTACGATTCTTCATGTTATGGTGATCCCCAACCATAAAATCATTTCACTGCCACTCCATAACTGTAATTTTGCTACTGTTACGAATTGTAATGTAAATATCTGATTCACAACCCCCCAGAGGGGTAGAGAGACCCACGGGCTGAGAACCACTGTATTACAGTGTATAGACAGGCAGCCACTGATAGGCTGCAAGAGACTGGCCCTGGCACATTTCACTTTGGGTGCCTTGAGACCCTCCGGCAGCCAAGCAGAGGAAGGTCCTGAAGGGAATCACAGGAAAGAAGGAGGTGGCTATCCATGTCTCTTCCAAAGAGAAATTAAATTTGTTTTCTGAAAAGGCACTGAAAACACAAAGACAAGCAAGACGGTGCCCCGCCTTCGAGAGTAGCTCTAACATCCTGAATGTTTGGACGCACTCTGTGGAAAGAGCCAAGGCTGCTTTTAAATCTCTACTAGCTGGTGCTGCCTGAGTTGTACCAGAGCCCCAGAAGGAGCCTGTGCTAGGAATTGCAATTAGTAGTCAGGGCACAGGCAGGAGCCAATGCATGCAAATGAAAAACAAACAAACCTGAAGGTGGAATGGAGAGAGGGAGGGGAGAGAGGAGGGTCTGAGAGCAGATGAAACAGGGAATCCACCCATCCGATGAATTCTTCTCTGCTCTCATTTTCAAACTGCACAGGGCTGGCTGAGCTTGCACCTCACTTGTTAATCTCCCTTTTGCATCCCTGTTTTTGTGGCTGTCAGAACTCCATATTATGCAAATTGGGCTTAAGCAATTAAGGCAATAATGTTTCCCTTGAAGAGTTTGACAAGGTGGTGGGAGTTTGGGCTGCATTTCCCAGACAGGGGCTTGGATGCTTATTTACCTACAAATAGAAGTGAACAAGAAACGGGAAGACATAGTTGGATTTGGCTTGCCTGAGCTGGGCTGCCGCTTTCTTCCTCTGTTACCACAGAGAACAAGGGGTCACTCCGAGGCATTAGCAGGTGGTAAATTTCGAATAAACGAACACTTTCCACAAGATGTAGTTTTAACCTGTTGAATTCACACCTGCAGAAGGCCACCAAATCAATTCCTCTGACTGGAATTTAAAGGGGACTAGGTGACTTTGTGAGGAATAACATTTGAAGCTGCTGGGGCTGTGTGTCTTCTGCTTGGGGTCAGGAACTGATTGTCTGGAAGCTAGAGGGAAGCAAGGCCGGGAAGTCAGGCTCTGTCTGTGATAAGATTGAATTGCACAAAAAAAACAAAAACAAAACAAAAAAAAAAAAGGTTCAATTCGTGAGAAGATCGCATGGCTACTTTTCTCTAAAGCATCCCCGGTTGTCAAGAAACCCAACAGGATGCACTTGGCTCTGAGATTGGTAGTAAATGTGCTGCTTTCTCTCCTGCCTTGGCATTTTGCATGTGGAAGGACGAGAGACAAAGGCTATTTGGTGTTCATCATTCAGTCCCTCATTACTTGAACATGTGATGAGGAAAGGCCTGCTGCCACGCCTGTAGCATGTAGCATGTGTGCACAGTAGTGTAAATGATAAGAAATGGGGCTGAGAACAAGCCTAACCAGGGATAAGTGGAGCCTGATTCTTAATTATCTAATATTATAGCATTTGTTCTTGGTTTCTTCCACATCCTTTGTCATTTCCCTGGCAAGTGAGTCTGTAAGTCAAGCACAAATTTCTCCTCTTTCAAGTCACTCGGTGTGTATTCTGGCTAGCTTAACTATCCAAATTTCCTAAATGTTAACAGTGGTTCTTTAAACCTTGTTTCCTATTCATAAATCCACCAAGGAACCCCAAACTGATCCATATCCTCTGAAATGATTTTCTTTAAAAAAAAATATCGCATTAATATGTTATATCTAAAACACTCCTTCTTTTGATCTAACTCAAGTAGAACATATCATTTCACACTGTTCATCTTCTCATCGGTTAATCTTTCTTCCAGTATGCTCTGACCCATTAAAGGAGATGTACATTAAATTTCCACTCTGTGATAACAATTGTAATTTTTGTTTTTATTTTCTAGGCTAGAAGTTCCCTATAGGTAGTCCAGGCTACTTTGCAACCTCCTGCTCTTGCATCCTCCTGCATCAGCCTTCTAGGTACTAGAACTAGCAGTGTATATTGCCAGGCCCGTCACTGCAATGTATCTTGTGCATACCACTATCTTTAATAAATAGCACACAGTCTCTCTTTTAAAGATGCTTTATTGCTATAGGGATAAAATAAATCCAAGTGAATTGACATGCAATTATAGGTAAGTAAAATATTGATGTGAAGGGAATATAACTAACTAAGGATGGGAATGCTGGTATAACTGGGCTCAGAGAAGACATCAGGAAGAAGTGACAACAGAACTGTCTCAAAGTTTGAAAAAAAATAACTGTAGTATTTACAGGTAGGCACAGCCTAGGTTTTCTTGTCAGCTTCCCTCCTACCCAGCTCCACTCTGCTGCACAGATTTATAACCATGGACGGATCGCTCACCATCAAATACCCCAACACTAATGTTTTCAGGGCTCTGATTCTTCTACTAGCACCTTCTCACAAGATGTCTAACATCCTAGCACAGAACTCTCTTGGTTTTCTCCCTAACCCCACACTTAACAGACACCGCTGCTCAAACCTCATTTGTATCTACCTGCTCAGTCTGTTTGTAGTACACTCTCCTGTTTAGTCACTGATGCCCGAAGTTAGGAGTCATCTGAGGTCTCTTTACCTTCTACACTAGTCACCACCTTCTGGAGAGTCTCAAGTCACGACCTGCCATGCCTCTCTATTTCTATTTTACTCTTCCTATGTCTCCACAGACACCAAGGAGCAGTAGCATTCTCTATTTGTACTCCCTGGACTCACTGAAATGCTTGCATGAGGCATCTGTACATTTTGAGCATCACTTTTCCATCTTATCATGAGCTCTATCCACCCTCTGTTTCTTGATTTCTATACTTCATCCACCCTGATGACTCCTGCATACCTGAACAGAGCATGTTTCTTTGTGTCACCATGCCATTTCTAGATGTTTCTTCTTGGGCAATAAGTACTCTCCTCTGTTTGGATTGGAGAGAGTAAATTCATCCTTCATGCCACTCTTTAATTGCCCTAAAAGTTTGTATTTCTATATGTATATAGAAATGTCTTATCTATCATATGATATAGTTTGCTTTGGATTTGCTATTTAGATTGAGTACCAGGCCGTGAAAGATGCACATTTGTCGACTGCTCATATCGACATCCTGGCTCTCAGTTTCCCAATGTTCTTCCAAAGGAAAAAAGTCCTCACTATTGCAAATTGTCCAAAAAAAAGGTGGTCTGATATTAAAATAAAGGAATTCAGATTATAAGCAATGACAAAGAGAAATTCGAATGATCAAGATACAAAAGCCAGCTGTCCTGCTCAGAGAGTGTACTTCGGAAGACGACAGTTTAGAGCTGGCACCAGCACAGAGCTCCCAGCAATCCCTAACTTAATATGCTGAGTCTGCTGACTTGTATCTGATCCAGCTGAGTAAGGTGAGTTTGTATACTTCAAACTAGTTTGTAAGCTATGATTGCCTAGCACTGGAGTTTTAGAAAAATGATGTTGTCTGCATCTTGAAGCAGCTGGCTCTGTTTGAGTTTTGGAGGTGAGAAGCGTCGAAGGAGAAGTGACAAGGACAGTTATAAATTCCACGCCTAGTCTGCATTTACGCTGTTCTCTAGCTTCCCTCCCAAAGCCATCCACAGAAGACAGAGGGCAGATAAAGGGTAGCAACAGGGAGTAGATGATAGAACCTGAATGAAGTGTTGATGTGTGTGGTAGGGTGTGGAATGGGGGTTGGGGCAGGGAGGTGACTGGCATTTGACTCGAGTTCATCAGAAATTGCTGGCCAATAATAGCTGATATTTAGAAGAAATGTTTAGGCTGCCCTTTAGCTTCCCTTTACCTTGAACAGACCACTTGGAAAGTGCACATGGAATGGCCCTAAGGCAAGGACAAGAGCAGAGTGTGAGTCAGTGCAATGCAATGGATGTTTACAGAAATTAAAAGACAGAACAGGAATCTGTCCAGACCAAGTCTACATGTTCCAAAGAGGATGAGAGCTGTTGAATAAGGGATTGCCTCATAGTGGGTGGTGGAAGGAAAAACATTTATAAAAGGAACAAAAGCAAAAGGGGAAACAAGATTAGACCCAGCGTTATCCAGAATCAGCACAATTTTACCCGTGGATGACACATACAAAGACAGATCCATAAACAGGAAATAGATTCCTATTACTTTTTTATCTGGGTTTTTCTCCTTTTTCCTCCTCCCTACATAGTTTTCATTTTTTTTTTTAAAAAAAATAATTTTTCTAAGCTTCAAATAGCTCAAATAAAAATCACTTGAAATGAAAATGATAATCTAAGACTTTATTGGAAATAAATAAATCAATATGTTCCTTATCATGATCTACTCAAAATAGGGTACTCAAATGTTTCCATCTGATTGCTGGTAAATTTGCATGAAATGATGGGGTTAGCAGAATTCTCATCAAGTCAATTGTTGTCAATAAATATATATTAGGCACTCTGTGAGATTCTGCATATAAAAAGATGATAGGATAATTAATAGTGTTTACAGAGGACTCACCAGAGGTTAGTTGCTATACGATGAAGCTTAAAACTCATATTGTCAATATAAGCATTGAAATTGATCCCTTTGAGCAATTTTTAGTGATCTCAGTCAAAATTTTAACAGGACTTTTGGCTACATTGTAGGTTCTTTTTTCTTCCACCCTTATCCATTTCTTTACTTCTTCCCTTTCAACTCCCTAACACCAGGTAGGAGAGAACATGGATAGACAGGAAAGGAGTAACCATCCATTAGACTACTTCCCGCTGATTAGGGGTGGTAAGTTCCTTGGTGAAAGTTTGATCTTTGCTTTCAGGATATCTAGTTTCTTCTTTTTGTCTCTTCACACACGACTTCTTGACAAACTGCATCCAGTCAGTCAGTGTGTTCTATCAGGGTTCTAGCACATCTATATCCTCAGAAAAGTCCCAGAATTCCAAAGGCCACAAAATTGGAGAAACTATCTGCAGTGGCAAAACCATGCCTCTGCTAGAGCACGAGGCAAATCATATGCAGCTGTTGTATACACTAGCAAGTAGTCCTGAATCCCACATCTGGAATTAAAATAAAAACACATTCTTATAATAGTTCTGTGTTTTTAAAGAAAGCAAAATTCTCACTACAAAAATCTTACCAAAATTTAGCCAAGAATCCCTGGATATGGAAAAAAAAAACAACAACAACAAAAAAAAACAACCATAACTGAAGATTCCTAGCAGTCCTTGGAGTGTCTTTTTGGGGAGGTGGGGAAAGATCTATTCATAATGAGTGATATTATTTTATATTCCTACTATTAGGGTGGACCTCAAAATTTACCACATAAAATAATAGATGGTGTTTCTTCAAAACAACATCCCAGAGATTCTAGATTAGGGGTGAGCATCAGCCTGACAAGCTGCCTAAGTGATTCTGGCACAATTAATCTACAATACTACTTTGAGAAACATTGCTTTAAGAAGGAGTTCTCCTTAAAATGATCAAGTTTTCTTTCTTTTAGAAAGATTCATGTAATTTATTTTGATTGTATTTTTCCCTCCCCACCTTCATTCTTAAAACTGCTCTTCATCCAATTCCATGTTCTTTTTCAGAACAATAAAGTAACAAACAAAAGACCCAACCTATTTTTCTAAAATTTCTTGCTTCTAGAGTATTTTTCAAAGCTCATTGATTTATTTCGGAGGTTTCATCTTCTCTGAGAGATAAATAAGCACCATAAGATGGTGCATTATTTCAACCATCTTCCTGTGTATTTTTTTAGCTACTTGTTCATATTCCAGATGGGAGTTATTTTGGTAAATTATATGCAGATGTTTTTTATTGTCACATTGATTTTGGAAGAAATTTAATAAAACTATTTAGAAACAGTAGATTGTATGTACTGGCTACTTAATCTAATTATATTTGTGGTATACTGATTAATATTAATGTAACTAATGTTTAACCACAAATTCTAAAGTGGATTTAAATACTAAAATCCCCGATAAAAGAAAGAGAAAACTCAGATTTTTTTAAGTAAATGGAATTAAACAGAAGCAATTTATTAAACAAATTATTTAAAGAAGTCAGTCCTGTCAGAGTGCATGGAGGCAAAACAGTAATGAGCTTTAGCTGGAGAGACTATGGGAGGGGCCAAGGTGGTTGGGGCAGGGCAACTATCTAATACTTCATGTGCTTCTAACAGAGACAGTGATCAGCTGAGAAAAAGCCAGATCAAGCACTAGCCCATTGTTGACAGCCCTCTAAACTTAAAGGAAGTGTTTCTCCTTGAACAAATCTAGTTTGGGGTGGAGAAGCCGGAAGAAACCTGTTCTAGTCTCCTTTGTTAGGATGTGGAAGGGAATCCAAGGAAGGAGGCAGGGCCTTAGAGCGATGGATCAAGAACCAGAAGTACATATCTTCTCAGATCTATTTAAGATTTCCCTAAGTTAATTTACTACTGAGAACTAAGTCCTCTGGTAATGTTAACAACATTTTCATCACCCCAACCTTTATTTTTAAGAATAGCAAATTTTTTGAAGTCTACGGTGAGGCCTAGGGAGAATGAGACCATTTAAGAATGTTCTTCACTATCACTACACTTTGAGATCCAAAAGGGAAATGCGGGAAAAAAAAAAAAAATAGCTCTTCTCTGCTTGTTCCTTCCACAGCCCACAATTGGATGAGGTTTTCCTCTGCATTTTAGGTCTAATGTCTCATGTCTAGCTAGCAATATTGGGAGTATTGCTACCTCCCAGTTTATGCAGAACAATCTTCTATTCAGGCCCAATGAGTATTACTTTTTTACCCCAAACATCCCTTCCTTCCACCCCTTGTACCTAATGTGCTATGCTTTACCTAGCTTCTCTTTGTTCTTTTTTTTTTTTATTAACTCCTTAAGTTTTAGAACAATCTCTTCCAATTAATCCTGTCTCTTGCCACAAAAGTCTAGCTTTTGTCTGAAACTACATGATTTAGAGCAAGCATTAAACAGGACTGGGATTGAACAGGGCAATGAAGAGAACAAGGTACCAGCACTAGAAAGCCGGTTCGGCCATGGCACTTCATTGAGTTTCTATGGTAAATTCACCTCATTACTATTTTTGCTTAGATGGTGTGTGACCAACAGTGAGGAGGACTAGGTATCTTTTCGTGCATTCTGGGGATAAGCTTTCTAGTTTTCTCCAGTTTCTGTTTTTAATATTAACTTGAGTGAGTCCCAAACCCCAATCAAGTCAAATTGTTATCTAGTATAGTAGCCAACTTACAAGTGGACACTATTTTTGCTTGTTTGTAAATATAGCTTTGTTACAAAATTCATCAAGTCTTTAAATTGGCAGCATTTAAGTTGAATCTAAGAATTTAGACAACGACAAACCTACTGCCATATTTTTTTCTAAAATAAATGATATAATAAGTATGTTCTCCCAGAATGAAGGCAGAGATTTATGCATCATGTCTGCTGTTTCAAGAAATTCCACAGACAGTAACTTTGAAGAAAAGCCTCCCAAAGTTCAAATTATCTGGCTACCTGGGAAACAAAGAAGAGACTGAGAGAATCAAGAACTACTTCATCTTTCTTTTTCCATTAATTTGAGACACAGAAGACTACCTCACTGTCTCTGTTTAACCTTGAGCAAAACTAATAATTGCAAATTTAGGACTCTTTTTCAAAAATCTGAGAAACGTGCTTATTTACCTTACAATTTTAGGGAGGACTTAATAAGTTCACATGTGCAAGAGCCCTTCTTAAACAATGAAACACTATAGGAACAGAGGCTATTATGACCCTAGTCTTCATTTTTAATTGCATAACAAATTCTTCATCTGTCATATGATTGCTCTATCACACTGCAGTGGTTAGCATATCACAGAAAAGTTATCTAATTAAATGGTAGCTGAAACACCTCTGGTACTAGTGTAATCCAATTACATTTACCAAGTAAAAGAAATTAGCCTAGAAATTTACTCTTTAGCCTAGACAGTTCCCTGTTCTTCAGCCAGTCTGGCAGAGCTGACAAGGTCTTCAGAGATCATTTCTTCCAATACCCTGATTGTTTTATAAGAAAAATCCCTGGAAGCCAGGAGAGGGTGGCACAGCGCTAACACTAAGGAAACACCAGAAAGGAATCAGAGAACTGCACAAATCAGCCATTTGCCTACAGTGGCAGACTCGTCTCCCCCAGTCCTTTCTTCAATTTTCTGTCCTTCTAGGTGTCAGTGTCATTTAATAAAAATATTTTCATAGGACTTCACTTCTTCCAACTCAGTCTTGCTAATCTCATTACCCCAACCCTATGAGAGACCACATGGGCAGGGGGCGGGTGAGAAATGAAAGAGTAAATACTTGGGAAGTAAGAAAGGGAAGAAAGGAAAGGGTGGATTGCTGAACGATCAGGTAGAGAGATGTAGGGACTATCAAGCCATCAGATCTACACCCCAGCATTCCATGGTTTCTGATAAATCTGCTTGTGTGCAGCTTCTGGCCAAGTCTTATTTTACTCTGGTGTCACTTGTACAGACAGCATGAAGTGGTCCTCAAGCCACCTCTTAGGAAGAGGAACAATTAAAGCCTGCAAGTATAAGCTCTTGTTTGCCTCCTGAATCATTGGATCCATTTTCAGCACAATGACATGGGCTCACATGGATTTAACAATCAGCAGGACATGCTAATGTTTTGTTTACAAAATTAGTACATTGCTATTAATAGAAAAAAATTAAACACATTGAGGATTTGCTCATGTCCTGTTGTCTCACTGCTCTTGCTTATAGTTCTGAAATTTGGGCAGATATTTTTGTCCTTAAAAAAAGAGATGGAGAAAGTGAAGCCTCTGGCTATTAAGTAATTGACTGGCAATCATACATCAGATTAATAATGTCTAAGGAAGTGATACAGAAGTTGAGACTAGTCCTTGACCCCAATAATGAGGACATGAACAGAAATGTACTTGGATATCATTTCTATAGAATTAACACTCATTATTCAATCACCACAAAAATTTTAAAATTCAGAAAGCATGGAGACTTTGAAAACCAATTTTAATGTTATTTTTGTTAAGATGAACTAAGTGTGAGTATTAATGGGTTTCAGGGTGGTATTCTTGAATGTGCATGCAATATGAAATGATCAAATCTGGTCTCCCATCATAAAAACCATCCTTACCTCTAATAATCAATATTCATATTTGGTCCAACATTTGTTTTAACCTTCAGGTAATAGAGATAACCTGTGATTTTCATCATGCTAGTCTGTTTTCCATCAAACAAAAAAATGTCCTCAGGTTCTGTGCACTTCACTGTAAAAGACGGCACTTCTACTTTTTCTACCTGGATAATATTCATCGTGTTTATGTGACTCCTTCTGCTTAGTAATGTGTTAATAGACACTCCAGTTGGTTGGTTGTACAGCTTGACCATTGTGACTAATGCCGCAATATCCACGTATCTGCTGCTGTGTCTTTTCTTACTGATTTTTTTCTTTTCATTATATACTCAAAGATGGTATTTCCCAATAAGATTCTAGATCTACTGAGATTTGAGAAACCAGTGTATTATTCTTTGCTATGGTTGTACTAGAGGTCTCTTTAAGGTCTTAACATAAGTCATTGGTTAATTGCAAAAAGTAAAAGAAAAAAAACAGATTAAAGTTAAAGAATACATGCTAGGAACAAATTTGATTCTTATTTCCCAGGCTACATTGCTGAATTGATACAAATGCTGTGAGACAAAAGGATGCATAGTGTCTCTCCATTTCATCTAAGAATTCCAAGAAAGATATTCAATCCTACCAACTACCCATTCATGCAACAAATACTTCATCCAATATTTGGAATTCACTGACTTCCTAACCTGCTTCTGTAGGTCCCTTATTAATTTTTTTCAATGGCCTCCACTTACTCTACTTCATCAGAATCTTCCAGGCTGCCTGCAAATTCATTTTCCAAAATGTTTCTTGCTTACTTGATATTTATTTGTGTATATGCATACTTGTGTACATGCCAAGATTGGCACTTGGAAGTCAGAGGACAATTTGAGGGATTCTTTTTTCTACCATGGGAGTCGTCAGATTGAATTTAAGTTACTACTCATAGTAGCAAGTTTTACTTGATTTGCCATACATAGTATATTTGATTTGCCTTAAACAAGGGATATGGATGTGGATGCTTTGAACTTGCATTTTAAATAAACAATATAGCTAACTTTTACATGAACTAGCATGTTGGTCTTGTTTATTTTTTTGAATATTTAAAAAAAATGTTGTCTTAGTTAGGAGAACATGAAACTTATATAGATCCAAAAGCATATCCGGTTGCTGTTGCTTTTAACATCATTTGAAAGAATATTTTCAGCTCCTAAGAAGTCTTGTTAACAAAATACTATAATCCCATTATTGCAAATCTTCACTCAGAGGAGTAGAGAATGTCACTTTTTCTAGAACTGTACGCTGTTCATGATGCCCACCATTTTTACTGTATCCCACTGGTTAGGAAAACAGGAAGCCAGGGCAGTAAAAAGCAAATGAGCCAGTCCTGTTCATTTCCATTGAAAAGCAACTACACACTGTTTGTTTATCTCCCTCTGGGAACAAGCTGGGAAATCTGTGTTTGAGAAAATAAAATAAAAATGTCTTAAGTGTTGATGCTACATTTCCAGGGCTTGATAAGTCCTTCAGAGAATAACACTCCATCACTCCACTCAGCAGGGTATAATTACTAATAGCTTGAATGCTTTACTTCAGGACTACCTCCAAAAAAACCCCCAAAAACCAAAAAACAAAAAAAACAAAAAAACAAAAAAAAAAAAGAAGGGAAGGGAAGGAAGATTAATCTGTCTTTCCCTGATTCATAATTAAGTATCACAGTATCACATACAATGGTTGAGTCTCTGTTAGGAACGGCCGATTTGTTCTCGTCAAAAAGCACCACACTCTGGGACCAAACAGTTCCATGTAAGAGGTTTAATTAAGAGAAGGAGAGGGGGCAGTAGCGCGGAAAGAGAGGGAGAGAGGAGAGAGAGAGAGAGAGAG
>JADRCD010236000.1:25485-40078 GCA_019843815.1 Montemys delectorum
TGTACAGCTGCGTAAAGGTGATTCCAATGGATTCTGGGAATATGGTGGCCTGTTGCTCGGCAACAGGTCTTTGAGACACGCCCATGAGTCACTATAGCCTCTGGATGCTAACAGTCTCTAGTCTGCCAGCTGTGTTATCCCCGAATTTGGAGTTGAGATAGGGAGATCATCAGTGGATTTATAAGGAACTATCACAAGAGGAATTTGTTATGTATAGGAGTGTGTTTTACCAGTACTTGCCTGGGCTCATCCTGATGTCTGGTTTTTGTCTCAGCCTTTTTTTAAATATTACCTTTTTATATCAAAAGATAAAACTAGACATGTTTGATGTACAACATATAAATAAACATATTTGTATAATATCTATAACAAAAATATATACATGTACTATATATATAATATATTAGCATATACACACATATCCAATTGGAATACACAAGCAAAAGACCAATACAACAAAAAATGTGCAAACAAGGCAAGATGAGACAAAATGTTTACAAAATGTTTACCAAGTGTATTTTACATTGGCCATTGACTGCAGGGCATGGGGCCTACCCTTACGTGTGTTTAATATACCTAGTGAGACTCCATCAGCAAAAACTAACTTTTTTCTTTCCAAACAGATAATAGTTGGAAATAACATTTTGGTTTGGGATGAGAGCTTGTGTCTACTTCACCTCTCAGTACTGGGACACCTATGTCTCTCACCTTCCCCCTCCTAACCTCTCCCTCTCCCTCTCTCTCTCCCTCTCTCTCTCTGTTTCTTGTTCTTTTCTTTCTGTCAGTTTTCTTTTGGTTTTCTTAGCCTTTTTATTTGCCTGCTTGTTTTCAAAAGAGAGAGAAATAAAGTGTTGAGAAATGGGAGGATGGGAGGTGAGATGAGGAGAACCTGGGAGGGGCTGGGGGAAGGGGAAACCATGATCACAGTACATTGTACATTGTAGTAAAATATATTTTTTTTAATTTTTTTTACAGTCTACATTTTATTCCCCCCATCCTTCCTCCGACTGTTCCACTTCCCATACCTGCTCCTCACCCCATCCCCATTTCCACATGGATTTCCCCCCCCCCCACTCCGCACCCCACCCAACCAGACTGTTAAAGTCCCTGGGGCCTCCAGTCTCTTGAGGGTTAAGTGCATCATCTCTGAATGAACACAGACCTGGCACTCCTCTACTGTGTGTGTGTTGGGGGCCTCACATCAGCTGGTATATGCTGCCTCGTTGGTGGTCCAGTGTTTGAGAGATCTCAGGGAGGCCAAATTAGTTGAGACTGCCTGTCATCCTACAGGGTCGTCCTTCTTCTCAGCTTCCTTCCGCCTTCCCTAAGTCAATCACAGGGGTCAGCTACTTCTGTCCATTGGTTGGGTGCAAATATTTGCATCTGGCTTTTTCAGCTATTTGTTGGGTCTTCTGGAGTATGGTTTAAAATATTTTATTTTTTTATTTTTTAAAAGATTTATTTATTTATTTTATGTGTATGAGTACACTGTAGCTGTACAGATGGCCATGAGCCATCATGTGTGTGGCTGCTGAGAATTGAACTCAGGACCTCTGCCAGCCCTGTTCGCTCCGGCATAATTCACTGTAGCTGTCTTCAGACACTCCAGAAGAGGGCGTCAGATCTCATTACGGGTGGTTGTGAGCCACCATGTGGTTGCTGGGATCCGAACTCAGGACCTTCAGAAGAGCAGTCAGTGCTCTTACCCGCTGAGCCATCTCGCCAGCCCCAAAAATATTTTATTTAAAAATATTCCTCAGTATTTTCACACTATCCCATCATCTAGTGTCTCTTTGTTATCTGTATTTGCCGGTCTCTCTTTACTTAGCTTATACATAGTACATGCAGCACATCAAGTGGCAAAGGGGAGCTGGAGTTATACATTGGTTAGAAAATAGGGTCCCAACTCTTCAATAATAATTTATAGCACTAAAATCTTTGTAATGAACTAATTTCTCTATGTGTGCTGCCTGTTCTGGACCCACACAGCTTCTAAAGTTCCCAGGTGAAGCAGTCATAAGGCTAAGGTTCTGTGTGGCTCTCCATTTTCTATTTTTGTAACCCATTTTCTAATCTTCTTTGGAACTAAGCTAGCTAGCTTGGCTTTTAGAGGCCTGAGGGACAGGCTTTTTCTCTGGGATGCGTAACATTGCAGCAGTATTTCCTGAATGTCACCCAGATCCAAGAACAAAACTGTTGCTTATAGCATTTGCCAATTTCTATGGTGTAAATACTCCCACTGTGCTTAATTGATAGGCTTCATTATGTCTATACAGCAGATCCTCAAAATGACAACATACTTTTCATCTCAGAGATGTTGTCTCTGCTCTGCCGTATGCTTCGAACACTCTTCATTTGGGCTACCTTTTAGCTCTCTTACCTTATTTTATTTAGGCTTTTATTGAAATGCCACCTTGTCAGAAACACCTGCCCTGGCTACATGTTTTCCTCATCTATTTTTGTTCATAGTGCTTACCATGATCTCTAAGTATGCTTGTCTGCTAATTATCTATTTCCAAACTAAAATAGAAGCCAAAGGATTTGTTAGTAGTCATGTCATATATCCAGAAACTAAGATAAAATTGATACATGGTAGGCATAAGAGCTCAGAAACAGTTATTGAATTAATGAATAAAATACAATCAATGACCTTGAAAAGGAGAATTTAAAAATTTTTTATGTATCTCTGGAGAGAAAATTGAGCTTTAAATAATATTAGAAGAATTCTAGTCCTCTATATCTTTGCCTCTGCCCTCACTGTTCTCTACCACAGCATCTGTATATATGTATGTATGTATATATATGTATACACATATATACATATACACATGCACACACATACAAATATCCCATTAGAATGGAAATCTCTAAAGAGAAGGCATTGTTCCCATTTACCGTTCAATTCTTACACAGAACATATACTAAATGCTCCCTTGGGAAAGTGCCTGTTGACTGAGTGAACTCATTACAATTTTCTTTTTAACCCCATATTTCCTAGGAAGATTTGCAACATATCCCTAAATTGGAGTAAAAGTGGTTTATAAGCATCTATAAGGGCTAACAAAGGACTTGGGAACTGATAAAGAGACTGTTTCAGGCCATGCAGGCAAAGTAGAGACAGACTTTTAAAGTCATTGGATAGAGAAGTTTTGGCAGCTGCTGTGAAAATCAGTTTGAATCCCTAGGGTCTTTTAAGCCAAGGAAAGAAAAAGCATTGAGAATTAACAGGACAATGGGTCCCCTGGGGCTCCTTGAAAGCTCACAGATTCTAAGCCTCCCCAAATATGTTGTTGGCTATGATATTAGATCACTAATCAATTGAGATGTTTTGTATCTAACTGCTCCTGGAGAGTTTGCCAGGAAGGATATAAACCTGACAGGTATCCAGCCTTTCTGACTCAAGAGCTTTTCCATGTCTGCTCTTCATCATGCAAAAAATGTCACAGCAGAATGAGGTAATGAGGCAAAGAAGTCCTACTCACAGAGCTTAAGAAGAGGGGGCACTTAAGGACATGGAGCTATTATACTTGATTGAGAGCCACAAGAAAGGCCAAAACCCTTTTTTTGTGTCAGGGTGATTTTCATGGAAAACTGGGTGTCAAGTTATGAGTATGCCTTTGAGAACTATGTCAAACGATCTGGCTAGCTACCATGTACTCTATGTGTGGGCATTCAGAAGAACTTTGTACCAGGATAGGAAAGATGCCTTGGAAAAGTTAGAAGGAAGTAATCTAACAGTTGAATACAGAATACCTCGGAAGGAAGTTTTCACACTGAAGCTAAGGAATGAAGAGAATACAAATCCTTCATGTTCCTGGAGGTTTTGATACTTTGAAAAAAGAAAAGCACTCTTGACATTTTAAATTGCGGGAAGACCACTGCAATGAAGAAAGAGTGTGGAAAGTGTATACCAGGCAAAGAAGAAAGGACAAGGTCTGTTTTTATTGTTTTCTTTTCTTTCTCTACTTACTTAAACAGGTCATTTCAAAGTCACAGAGTCTAGTATCTTCACATTTCCTATTTTTGAGGGGCCATATCTCTGTGTCTCAGCTTGAAGTTGCAGAGGTAGATGCTGGCCACTAGGGCTTGAGTCCCAGAGGTCTGTGCCTGCCTGTCCATCCAGCCCAACTTGCTTTCCTTTCCACTAAGATCCTTAACTGAGCTAGCTTCTTACTATTTCCATACTAAATACATGAGGAAAGGTAAAGTTGTTAAAGCAATTGATGTATACCCTACAGCACAAAAAGAATGCACAGTCAATTGAGATAAGCCATAAACAGAAGTGAGGTCATATAAGGGCATGATATGCCCTCTGCTATGGCTTCTAATATTCTAGAGTACCTATTCATTATTAATTACACATCATGTTTTTCTTATTTTCCTTCACTATCACTAGCCAAAAGACTCCTGAAAACCATTCTGTATGGCTCAAGGCCATTGGCGTGCACACTCTGAGATGCATGCAGCCAATACAAATGCTGCTGGCCAGATGCTTTTTTTTACAGACAGAGGGATGAGCTGAAATGGCAAGGGGAGGAAAGCGTATGTGGAGATGATAATTTAGGTCCTGTGTAAGTAAAGCAAGCGATTATATAGTGCACGAAGCAGAGTAGAAAAATGGATCACAGGCCTCTAATTTCATTGAACTAATTGTGAGTCCTTGAAGCTTACTCTCCTCATTATAAAATGAGGGATTTGTCATGAAGCCCTAATGGTGCCAATGTGAGGTAATTAAGTCTATTCAAGAAATAATCCTTATCTTGATTGGGTAAATAGGAGTTGATTAATTCTACTCTGATTAACCACTGCCTCTTAAAATGTCCTAGAGACTTCTACCAATTCCTCCCAACCAGATCCCATTTCCCCCCTACGCAGCAGAAAGTAAAAATGCCCCAGGATCTCTCGAGACAGAGATTAAGCCAAGATCTAAATGTCCCTAAAACATAAAACATTTCTGCAGATGGTTGTGGTAAGTGAGATGGCATTGGTTAGGACAAGATGATGGAATGACAAGGGAGGGGGCATAAGAAGGAGGTTTCTTTGAAGCATCAAAAAGACTTTATACATCTTTTCTGCCCTTTTATAAAGACTTCATCTAGCAGCCAGATTGCCTTAATGGCCTACCTAAAATGGCCCACCCTGGCCTTACATCACCAGACACATACTCCCCACTTTGGCTTGGCTTCTTTGATGCTGTCACATGTCCTTCATTTTTCACATTTCATTCATTCCTTGCCTTTAAGCTACAAGGATAAAAGTGCCTGGCATTAAAAAAATCAGCTTCAATTTTTTAAAGGGGCAGCCATTTCATGCAGCCTTTGATTTCCTTCCAGGAGAAAAAATCATTACCTTTTCAAAAGGAGAAACTAGAGAGAGTTTTTCTCCTTCTTTTTCTCTCTTCCTTGTCTTCACCCCAACTCCCTCAAGTTTCAACAGTATGTGATAGCCCTGGGTATGACATAAGAAAGGACTAGAAAATCATTGTCTCTCAAATACTTCTCTGCCACTACAGTGCATAAAAATGCTTGAACATTCATTTACTGCTAAACAATGACAACAGATAATTAGAATGCTTTAAAGCACTGCACCACATTCAACATCTGTTAAGCATTGGTTGGAAAAGCTGTTTTTAAAGCTAGGTGGTATTAAGGAGGAAAGGCACTAGATAGAGTGTAATTTGTGCAGCCTGCAGAATACCTAAACGTGCATAACAGAGAGTTAAAGCCTCGGATACGGAAAGTATAAATGAAAAGAGAGTGAACACCTCAGAGAACATAGTGAACTCCAAACCTGTATGTGTATAAATGCTCACTTAGCAAAATGTGGCCTCAAGGGATGCGATTTACATCACCTCTCCAGAGCAATGACTTGATCGTGAAACATGGAGGCACACAGAGCACCTGGGTAAATAAAGGACAACGTGTCCTCTACATAAAGTATCTAAACACTCAAATGAGGAGAAGAGGAAGAAATGGCGAGATCTGCAGAGAAGACTGGTGGCTACAGACTACAGCAGGTGTTTAGAATGAACGCGAAAGGGAAATGTCTGGAAATGATCCTTGGCTTTGAACCAGAGCTATGTTTAAATGTGCTAGAAAAATAAAAAGTCAGAGAATTCACAAAAAGGGGGTGGGGAGGAGGTGAAGAAACCTCTCACCCAGATAGTAAACTCCAGGAAAGGAAATTGTGCCAAACTGTTGGATTTGAGAAAAAAAAATTAAAGGGAAATATGAAAAATTAAATAAACAACAAAAATCTGGGAACATTTAAAATATTTTATTGGAAATTCAGGATAAATATATTCTGAGAATGAAACAGAGTAAAAGCTGAGGAGAGTAAAACAAAACTGTCTAAATAAACTTCAACATCAATGGATCTTTTGTTGGGAACATGGGAAAATATTAGTCAACCAAGGCTTATTAGTCAGCCAAGTAAAAGTCTTGAGAAGTCTCCAAACAACAGGAACTCATCTTGCTTCTCAAATGAACTGCTAGACACAATTCTCAGTCATGGAGCTCAATCTGTTAGGAACCAACTGAAGCTCCACATATCAAGGGACAACATTCTTTAGTGAATTTAAAGAACCTTTTGATGGACAGTGTGTTTAGGGGAAAAATGAAAAATCACAGAGGTTGAATAAGTATTGACTTCCCTTATGGAATAAATTATAAATTTCAGAGCAGCGGTGTCACACTCAGAGTAATGGTATAATAGATGCCGAAGTGACTGGCCATCCACATGCCTACTAGCATTAACGTTGGTATTAACAATGGAGAGGATTCTGTAAGCGCTTCCAAACCTCTTCCGGGTTGAAAAGCAGCAGGATGTCAGTTATACAGGAAAAATATAAGATAAACGTAGGTTGGATTCTGTCTTAGGGTTTTACTGCTGCGAACAGATACCGTGACCAAGGTAACTCTTATAAGGGGCTGGCTTACAGGTTCAGAGGTTCAGTCCATTATCATCAAGGCAGGAACATGGCAGCATCCAGGCAGGTATGGTGGAGGAGGAGCTGAGAGTTCTACAGCTTCATCTGAAGGCTGCTAGCAGAATATTCACTTCCCAGCAGCTAGGATGAGGGTCTTAAAGCCCACACCCACAGTAACACACCTACTCCAACAAGGCCACATCTACTCCATTTTAAAAGTGGCACTCCCTGGGCCAAGCATATACAAGCCATCACAGATTCCTCCATATTTGTCACACTCTCAGACTGGCTTGGTGGTCCAGGTACATACTCCCAACCACTCAATGTAAGGAAGAAGGTGAAGCCTACCTTGGTTGCAAAGCAGGCTTCACAGCTTACATGAGAAATTTTGAGACACCTTGTCTCAAAATAAGAAAAACCCAAAAAGAGAGGCTTAGGGGACAGCTCAGAGGTAGATTATTTACCTAGCATACACGGAAATCTAGGTTTAATCCCATTACTTCAACCTAAAACATTCTATTATTTTTAGTTTTTAGAAAATGACACTTGCCAATATAACTTGTTCAATTATAAAATTTAGTGTTAAAAATAGGAAGAAAACAGGTTGGTAGCACAAGAAAAAGATTGGCTAATACAAATGATTATGCGTTGTGCTCTTTGTGGGGAAAAAGAAATTTCCCAATGTTGTCATAACTCTCTGGGTCATGGATGGAGAACCATGGAAAGAAGAAATCAGAGACAAGTTATCATTGCTTGTGAAGGGATGGGCAAGACCCAATACGGGCAAATCTAAGGGATCAGCAAGAGTATTGAAGAGTGCCAAGAAGTTATTAAATATTGTTTCTTAGTGATAGTCATTGAGCTTGACTTCAGTACATTGGTACTACATTGGGCATAGTCACAGAGGAACTGAACAGCAAACATGAGGTAGTCCAGCTCTTGTTTATGTGAACAAACTAGAGCTTCAGAAAGAGGATAGTAAAATCGAAAAGAGCAGCGGCTCGTCCAATAACACCCTGGGAAGCATGGGACTCTCATTTGAGCAGAGAAAAGCTGAGCAAGGAGCCAACTGTGATCGATGTTTTTGTCTGGTACACCACTTGTTAACAGAGAACCATGTACAGCATTTTTGAGGCGTCATAGGAAGTTGGAAAAGGTAATTTTTGGACACATTTTAAAGTGTCCACTTAGCATGGCAGATTTCAAATCTATGGTGCTTTTTAACATAAATGTGGGGGTGTTAAAACATATGAAGCGTATAATATGTACATGTGTATGCGTGAGTGTGTGTATGTATGTATATGTGTATATGAGAGAGAGAGAGAGAGAGAGAGAGAGAGAGAGAGAGAGAGAGAGAGAGGGAGGGAGAGAGAGGGAGAGAGAGGGAGAGAAGCTCTTGACTGGTAAATAGAAAGATAGGTGAATGCTCAAACTTTAGTGTAAGTTTGAAAACCATGTCCTCTCATGTTTGATTCTTTGGTACATTGTCTCAGGATTTTACTTTTGTTGCTATGAAGACTCAAATTCCCTAAGGGAAAAATATCAAGAGATCAGATAATCCACACCGGAAACCGTCAGACATGTTATTAGTGAAGGTGATGAAGATTCTACTAACAAATGAGAATACATATGTTCTCCTGTATCGTGGCCTCAGGCAGTAATTTTATATATTACTTTGTTAGTGGAAAGTTATCATACCAGATATGAAGTGATGACATGCTTTCCTGGCTTAACAAATACAGAATATATGACACTGTAATATATTTGATAGAATAAAGATAGATAAGGACTGGAGATATTGCTCAATATATTAAGTTACGTGCTGCCAAACCCGACAACTTGAGTTGGATCTCCAGCATCCACATGGTAGAAGGGAAAAACTGACTCCTGGAAGCATCTTCTGACTCCCAGGTGCATATAGCACACACATCCTCGCACGCATAAATTCACACTAACGGTTATTAGGAGATAAAGAAATAGATAAAAATTATAAACCAAATATTTAAGTGAATAAAGATTATTAGATTATGAGATAGAAGATAGCTAGATGGTAGCTAGATTTATAGATGTGTGTGTGTGTGTGTGTGTGTGTGTGAGAGAGAGAGAGAGAGAGAGAGAGAGAGAGAGAGAGAGAGAAGATAGATAGTATCTTAGGTAGAGGTTTATTGCTGTGAGGAGATGCCATGACCAAGGCAACTGTTATAAAAGAAAATATTTAATTTGGGTTGGTTACTACTTAAGAGGTCCAGGTCCTTATCATCATGACAGGAAGCATGGCAGCCACAGGCAGACATGGTTTGGGGGAAGGCGCTCCGCATCTTGATCTGAAGGCTTCCAGGAGAAGACTCTTTCTCAGGCAGCTAGGAGAAGGCTCTCTTCCACACTGGGCTGAGATTGAGCAGAGAACCTCAATACCCATTCCCCCACACAGGGACGCATTTCTTCTTCTTCTTCTTCTTCTTCTTCTTCTTCTTCTTCTTCTTCTTTTCAGTTGGAGCATGCCCATTTTTATGCAAAATACTAATTAAAAGACAATAAACATTAGAGTGTTTTAGAAATGTGACCAAACTCCATCTTTAACATGATAGACACTTAAAATATAAAGAAACAAAGTCAGAGGATGGTTGCTATCAATTAAATTGGTATCTGATGAAGCACATGTTGGACTAAGAAAAGCAGAGACAATGAATAAAGATGGCCAGACCTACTCCAACAAGGTCACACCTCCTTAAAGTGCCACTTCCCATGGGCCAATAGTATTCAAACTACCATAGATAGATAGATAGATAGATAGATAGATAGATAGATAGATAGATGATTGATAGATGATAGATAGATAGATAGATAGATAGATAGATAGATAGATGATAGATAGATAGATAGATAGATAGATGATAGATAGATAGATGATAGATAGATGATAGATAAATGATAGATCGATAGATAGATAGATAGATAGATAGATAGATAGATACATAGATAGATACATAGATAGATACATAGATATATAGATAGATGATAGATAGATGATAGATAGATGATAGATCGATAGATCGATCGATAGATAGATAGATAGATAGATCGATAGATAGATAGATTAGCCTATTACAAAGTTATATGTTTAACATATGGTAGCCTTTGAAATGTGAATGACTAAAAGGAAAAAAAGAAAGTTTCAAAAACTAAAAGTCTGTTCAAATATACAGGTTTTTACCTCAGACTTCTCTAGTCTTCTAAGACTTCCAAGTAGCCTATCTTTATAACTATATTATTATAATCTTTATTCACCTATAGATGACTCTAACACCGTATCCCACAAATATGCAATGTCAGTATATAATAAACACAAACAAAATTACTCTGTATTTGATATTTTTAATACTTTTATTTTATTTTATGTATATGTGAGAGAGGGGGATGTAAGGAAGGGAGGAAGGTATAGAATGAGAAAGATAGAGAGAAGGGGAAAGGATGAGAAGGGGAGGGAGAGAGATGGAGATATACAGAGATGCTGCAAGATAATCTCAGATCAGTTTTCATCTTCCACCTTGTATATGTTCTAGTCATTTAAGCCCACCTAGCTTGCAGGGCAAGTACGTTTACTCACTGAACCATCTTGCTGGTCCAAGTTTGATATTTTTAAAAAAGACACTCATTATTTCAGTTCGAGGTATCTGGGTTATTACTGACCACCTCTTTCTTTCTTACTCTGTCTAGCTGCTTAGAGATGGTTTCTCTACCCTGAAAATACATTTCCACTCTCTGCCTAGATGAGATTCAGTTTAGCATAGCTATAAAACCCTGTGGTTTGCCTTCGATTCACTTAGATCTATCAATTTACTAATCTCTTTGTTCTCATCTGTGAGCTGGAGGTAATAGGAGTAAAATATTTTGGTAAAATTTAAGTTTCCTAAAGACATTCAATAAATGCTGCTCTTGGCTGATGATAGAATTTGGGTAAGATTTTTAGAAAGAAGAGTTTTTTTGTTGTTGTTGTTTTGTTTTTTTAAACAGTCTTATACTCCTCAGTGAAACCTAGTTTCATAATGACTTCCAGATTCTCCTGCATTTTTTTTTGCCAAAAATGGCATCATACAACTCCATACAGAGTGTCTCTCATGCACACTAAAAGAATATTTATATAGTTCATTGGTTGATGGATTGCCTACAATACCTGGGGACCACAGTTCCTCTCTCAGTATTAAAAAGAAGGTGCTTACAGTTTAGGTGGCAGCTGGTTCATCAGCTCAGGCACTACAACTTGTTTTTTCTCATTTTTCTCTTCACCACAGATGTGTCCCTATGTGTTCTTCATTAAATGTGCTCTAGATTTCACTATTTATATTTCTTATTGTTGTTTTTATTACTATGATATTTCCCCGTGCAATCTCTGCCAATGCCTTCTGGGTCTTATATGCAGAAGTGTTGGCTGTTCACTAAAATATAAAGATGGTGCCAGTTAAAGACGGTAATTGCTGCCATAATTTATTATTTGAATGAAGACACTATACCAAGAACTCTGTTCTATTTGGAGGAAACTGTGAACATCGCTAATTTAAAAATAAGCAAACTTAGGTTCTAATATCTCCAACCATCAATTTGGGGCTGATACACACAGATTCAAGTCTATCTCTTTGCAGACCCTGTATGTGCTCACTTACCAACCAGATTCTTTGCTGTAACACCTTTTCAGGCATTTATTTTTCTTTCAAATATTCTCTTCTGTTCCCACAATTTAAAATTTTCTTCAGGGTCACTCATGAGTTTACCTAAATATATATTATAAAACCACAGCCTGTTCTTCCGTGTACTAAGCATGCAGTCATTTGAACTGAAGAGACTTTCTACCAAAAGTCGCTGCCAAAGCTGGGTGATGGGACCAATATCTTGCCTCTTCACTCTGAAATTTGTGGCAGCTCCTTAAAGAGGTAATCATTCTGCCTTCCATTTTATTGTTGCAATTTAAACATCCTATTAACAGAAATCACCAACAGTTTCCTACTCCAACTGTCAGTGCCTATCAAGATCCTAGCTACAGCTGCCTCAGTAGAATTTGGATGCTGGGGGTAAATACCGGTATAAATATATGTTACATTTTATACAGCAACAGATACGCAGAAACTCATAGGTGGACTTTTACTCTGACATCACTACATAAGTTCTGCTTGCAAACCTCTCTTACTAGGTCCACAGCTGTCACTGTGACGACTCATTGTATGTTCTTTCTAACTTCTCAACAGATTGTACTGTGCCTAGCATAAAACATAAACTCATCAGAAGTAATTTGTTGTTAAAGTATGCAAAGGAGACATCAATAGGCCATTAGGTCTGGTATGAAACACAGTCATTTCTACTAAGAATGATAACCAACAGTGAATGAAGTCCACATCACTCCTGCTCGATTCTCATTGGTTCAAAAGACATTACATCCAGGAAGAGAGATGCTTATTTATAGTGTTTGCTGCTCGCAAGCTTGGGGAGGAGAGAAAAATTTGACTCTGGAAGTTTGGGGCTAGCTTTTGCAGTATAGTAAACCCCCAATCAAAATTTAAAAATAAGTAAAAACCAGATAGATGATAGATAGATAGATAGATAGATAGATAGATAGATAGATAGATAGATAGATAGATAGATAGGATAGATAAATGATCAATAGATAAGAGAAGAAATATTTTCTCAAGTCTTCTTACACTCTTGAACATTTACTCTACTCCTTCTCTTCACACATATACACAGTGCCCTACCAAAATCAGATATCCTACATCAGTATTTCCCCAAGCACCCAGCATATTATTTATGATACTTTATTTCATGAAGACTAGTTTCTTTCTTCTTTACTCAGTATTTGATCCTTTGTGCCTGCCTAACACAGTCAGAGTCCAACATCTTTAATAAAGTAGAATGTTTCTAAGAGCCAAAAGATGAAATACTGAATTTCTAGAATTCCTCACCTATAGACAACATTTTATGAGAAGAGCCTGGACCATAGTCGAGGCAGGACTATGCAACATTGGCATTTGCTGCACTGTTTGCTAATTGGGTTTTATGGATGTTCTTAGACTCAAAGTTATTTCCATGGAAGGATGATTTCCAGTTCCTTTAATTTAAAATAACTTTTCAAACCTAACACTTTGGGGGCCTACCGACACAGATCAAGCTAGTAATCCCCAGCGAAGCTGAAACACAACATGTTCTATTCATTTTTAATAAAACACATATCTTTTTCATCTCTAAATTTGCTTTCAGGACTGCTCCACAACAGCGGTTCCTAAATGCAATCATCTGTATATTGAAACACAATACCCTGGAGGAACTTACAAAAAAACACAGATTCCCAGATCCCAAAGAAAAAGATATATGACACAGATTTTTATCCCCCCCAAAAAAAAAAGTCTGTGGTAGGATCATAAGTCTAAATTTTAAAGCTCTTTCTCAGGAAACCAGATACACCAGAAATGACGGTCATGGACTAGAGTAGTTAAGACAGGGAAGTCAAGGGTTAGGGTGTGAATGACAGTTTTCTCTAGTGTGTTATAAGGTTTATAAAAACAACACATCATGTTAGTGCATTAGGAAAATTTAAGAGTCAAGAGTTGTGAGTGTGTTGGGTCTTTGTGCTTTTACACTTCAACATCAGTCATACTGATGTGCATCAGTTGTACCAATGTCTTTACCTCGCAAAGATTTTTGATGCTCAAATGAAGGGCACACTTGGGAGAACTCAAGTGCCTTTTAGAATCCCAACTCATCGAAGACATAATTTTTCATGAAGATGTAAAACATACTTTTAAGTAATAATTATAGACTCCGTAGCTTGAGAGGATTCCCTTCCTACTTTGGAAACTCGCATGAAGCCTTCTGGTGCCGTGGAAGTTAGTCCCCAGGAGGGATCATTTAGGTCAGTTTAAGCCCAGGAGTCTGTCCAGAGTCTGCTTCTGAAGGGCATGGTATCTTCAGCCATAAGAGCTTACCTTCCACCTCCCAGGGACCACTAGACCACTGCAGGTACCAAGAACAACTGCGATAGATGGTATATTTGGGGAATCTTTTGGACATCCTTGGCTAAGAGTCCAGAAGAGGACTCCTTACTCCTGTTTTAGGGTTTTTGTCTGGTAGTATTGGGATTTGGGGGTAATGCTGTCAGCCAAGATGAGAAAAGTTCATAAAAGCTTTATATGTATCTTAATACCCAGAATTACATGTATTGTATGGTTGGATTTTTGATTCTTTTGTTTTGTTTTGTTTTTACATGTTCAAAGAAGAGCAGCAGCATTCATCTGTAGCTAAGGTCTAGGAGTTATGTACTGAATATCACTGTTCATTTGGGCATGGAAGTCTATATTTGTTACTGCATTATCAAAATTAAGGCAAAAGAATGTTTAAATATTGTGACTCAAGAAAGGGCATTTGAACTATTATCAGGTATTTCCTATTGATGAGCTATAACTGGACAAAGCAGAGTAACTAGAAAATTTCTACACAAACAGGCAGCATGAAAAGCAAGAGGTAGGAGTTGGAGAGAAGAAAGGGGGAAGAATATGGAGGGAGAGAGAAATAACTCAAGGTATATTTGAAAATGCCATATGAAATCATATTATATTCATTTATACTTGCATGTGCGGGTGTACACACACACACACACACACACACACACACACACACACA
>JADRCD010236001.1:9579-21654 GCA_019843815.1 Montemys delectorum
AGAGAGAGAGAGAGAGAGAGAGAGAGAGAGAGAGAGAGAGAGAGAGAGAGAGAAGTGAATAGATCGACCAGTCTTCTGCACAAGAGCCTCATAACCCCCATCGTATACTGTTCCTCTGTTCTAGGCTGTGTTCTTCCACTTGCTCCTTCCCCCCTTTACACTGGTTCAGAAGCCTGCCTATCACCTTTTATCTTGGCTAGCCATTTGTCTTCGTTAGGATTTCCTTGCTGTGAAGAGATACCACGACCATGGCAACTCTTATAAAGGAAAACATTTCATTGGGGCTGGCTTACAGTTCAGAGGTTTAGTCCATTATCATCACAGAGAGACACACGACCATGGGAGCCAAGAGTTCTACATCTTGATCCACAGGCATCAGAAGGAGGCTGTGTGTCACACTAGGTATGGCTTGAGCCTAAGAGACTTCAAAGTCCACCCCGACAGTTACACACTTCCTCCAACAATGCCATACCTACTCCAACTGGGACACACCTCCTAATAGTGCCACTCCCTGGTGACCAAGCATTCAAATCTGTGAGCCTATGGGGTCCGTTCCTATTCAAACCACCACACTTTCCATATTCTTAAAAGAACAAATGTACAGGTCTGAACTGAAACGGTTGTGGTGATTTTCAAGAGTCGTCACTATTCATTCATTCATTCATTTATAAAGTATCTGTGTGCTTGGCTTGCTGTTCTTGCCAATGTACCAATGCAAATAAGATATGCTTTTAGAGTACCAAATGTTATGCTAAGAATACCTTGCTCATTTAAAAAGACAGTCTCGGCTTCCACAAAGGCTGAGTTCCAGTGGAAGACATAAACTGTCTTCCAATAGTGGTCATTTTAAGGGCAACTGGCTGAAGTGCTTTGAAAAAAAAAAAAAATGTCCCCGGTCTGCACTTAGGCTACAAGAAGGCTTCGCTAAAGAAGCAATCCGAGCTGAGAACGAAATGTCAAAGAGGATTGTCTTGTAAACCGGAGAGGCCACACGTGTGGCGTATCCAGGCAACCAAAACAAGGACTTGTGGCTGGCACAGAAAGACAGAGTGGGGTTATAAGACTGGGGAAGAGCCCCAGCCCAGACCACAGAGCCATATCTAGAGTCTGATGCCTACTGTAAAAGTCAAGGGACCATACTGAAGGATTTTTGCCTTCCTCCACTTCCTGTTACTACAACAGACTAAATACCCGGGACTGGGTAATCCGTAAAGAAAAGAAATAGGAGCAGGAAGGGTAACTCAGCAGTTAAGAACATTGACTTCTCCTCCAGAAGATGCAGACTTCATTCCCAGCCATCCATGGAGTGGCTCACGACCTCCTGCAATTCCATTCTCAGGGGATCCAAGGTCGTCTTCTGACCTCCACCTCTGTCAGGCATACGCACGGCACAGAGACATATGTGCAAGCAAAACACCCATACACATGAAAATAATGGATTTTTTTTTTTTAAGGAAAAGAAATGTATTTATCTCACAGCTTTGGAGGGTGGAAAGCTGAAGATGGCACAGCTTCTGGTGAGGCAATGTGTGGAGAAGAGAAAGTGAAGAACAAGCAAGTGTGTGTGTAAGGGGGGAAGGGGTGCCAGCCACCTTTTAATAACTCACCCTCTCCCACACAAAAGCTAGGCTGCTACAACTAACCCAGTCTTGTCAACAGTTGAGAGACACAGGCTAGCAGAGCCACCAACACTCCAAGGAGCACTCTTTCAGCTAGGGTAAAGCCAGATCCTGGACCACAGCTCAGAAAAAAGAATCCCAGGACAAACCAGGGTGAGGCAAAGTCAGCAACTGTATGGACTGTTGAGACAGAAAGTCATAGGGAAAAAGAATCCGCATGGAAGGCATGGGTGCAGGCTCCCTGAGAGGCACACCTGTATGTCCTTACAATGGTTGTCTCTATTACCCTGTACCTTCTTAAGTTAGAGTCCACAAAGAATGCAATTTTTATGTTTGAAAGGTTAGGCAAGCTGGAGTCGTAAGATGGCTCGGCAGATAAAGACAGCTACTGCCAAGCATGGTGACCTACGTGGCCCATAGTAGAAGAGGTGCCAAGTGGCTAAAGTTGTCCTCTGATCTCCATCTCATGATGGGACACCCACATGTGCTCGAGCACACGCACGTGCGTGTGCGCACATATACACACACACACTGAAATGTAATTTTAAAGAAGACTAATCAAGCTTACAATTAAGTTTAAATTAAGTAAAATATGTAAGTGGGTTTCCGTCTGTAAATGAAATTGCAAGGTGGTTTATAAGGCACATTGTTTAGATTGAGGGATAAGAGAGGTGCTTATTTGACAAAACTATAGCCCTAAGTAAGCGCACAGCATTTGTGGCTTTTGACACCCCTGTTTGGGAGGTCATTAACATGCCATTATCTCTGTAGGCAATTTGGGCTTTATCTGCTATGTACAAGTGTCTTGACTGGGTCAGCCTGAAAAGCAAAGTGGATTCCAGAGGAAGGGGTTTCCTTCCCTTCTCATGCCCTCTTAATTTTCAGTCTGCAGTCCTGCTTCAGTCTCTCAAGAAAGACATTGTATCAGTTACTTTTCTATTGCTGTGATAAAAACACCATGACAAAAGCTACTTATCAAAAGAGTTTATTTGGGCTATGTTTCCAGAGTGCTAAGAGTCCATCACCATCACCATTAGCATGGCAGTAGGCAGGCATGGTGGCTGGAGCAGTAAGCTGAACGTTTATAATTTTAACTGTGATCAGGAAGTGGAGAGCAAATTGGGAACGGTGTGTAGCTTTAAAACCTCAAAGCTAGCTCCCAATGACACACTTCCTCCGACAGGGCCACACCTCCTAAACCTCCCTGGAAGGCACCATCACCTGGGGAAACATATATTTAAATGCCCAAGGTTATGGGAGACTTGTCATTCCAACCAACACAGACATTAATTTATCCTGAAGGTGAAGCCTACATAAACTTGCTATATCTCAAAGGCCCTACCTTCAAAACCTTTGCATTGGCAATTTAAACTTCAATGTGATTTTTGATAGGTATATAATCCATATCAAAACCATAGCAAGGGTGTGTGTGTGTGTGTGTGTGTGTGTGTGTGTGTGTGTGTGTGTGTGTTTACATGTGTACAGGTGCATATGTGGATGTAAGTGCATATGTACATGTGTACATGTGGATATTTTTATGTGGAGGCTTGTGTACGTGTTGAAATTCGCACATGTGCCTGTGAAGGCCAGGGTCAACCTCAGGCAGCATTCCTCAACCACAAACCACCTTGTGCTTTAAAACAGGCTCTCCCACTGACCTGATACTCACCAAGCAGTATAAGTTAGCTGGTTATCAAGCCAAAGAAGTATGCTCATTTCCATCTTCCTAATGTGGGGATTATAAGCATGTGCCACTGGGCCCAACTTTTATTTTTAATGTGGGTTCAGGTATCAAACTTGAGTACTTGGACCCATAAAAGCAAGCAATTTACCAACCCAGCTGTGTCTCTGGCCTCCTTGTGGGAGATTTTAAGCAAAAGAGCTATAAGATTGAATTTCTAGAAAGATATCTTGGCCCCCAGGATATAAGATACTGAATTGAAAAGAGATTTGAGATGTGAGATATATCAGTTAGAAAGTGAGGGTGAAGGGCTGCTTGAACTAACATGGGTTACTGGAGAAAGAGATGTACAAAAGGCCCTAAGATTTAAAAGTGGAGCCAACAATAGTACTGGTGGATCAGATGTGAGGAAATAAAGAAGGAATGGGTAAGAGAAGCTCCTAGATTTTTGTATCATCTACTGAGTAGCAAATGAGCTCTCACCAACATAAGAACAAAGATCAGGTCTAGGAAGGGGGAAGAAAGAAAAAAAATTAAGCATTATCCAGACACAAATGCCCCTAGAAGTTCCAAGGTATGAGAACTCTGTAACTGATGGATAATCTGAAAACTTTCTTTTCTAATGACCTGGTCCATCCCACCTACCCCACCCCCATACACTGTGTGAATCAACAGTCTCTCCTCCTCAGTGAAAGACTCCTGAGAAGCGACTTGGCCAAAGCAGATCCGCAGACATTCCCAGCCTAGTCTCTTAAGCCACACGAAGATACTTTTCTTTCTCAAGGTGGCTTTCGCTGAGAACCTGCAGGGTCTTATGAAGAAGGGAGAACTCTGAGGCTTCCCATTCAAGGTCACCAGAAAGGAGAGGACTGAACTGGAGTTGGGTCACTTCTAAACAATGTTTATTTTCTATTGTTATTTTCCCTCTCACTGAAGACTCCGGAGGCAGCAATCCAAGATGGCTTTACTAACCGTGAAAACGATGAGACCGTTTCTAACACCTTGACCTTGTCCAATGGCTTGGAAAGGAGAACTAACCCCCACAGGGAAGATGACTTTGAGGAGCTCCAGTATTTCCCCAACTTCTATGCTCTACTGACAAGCATCGACTCAGGTAACTGCCACTTTATGACTGTGCGGAAGGGAAATGAGACAGTAATTCTTGGAAGTGTGTGGGAGCTTTCTTCCTGTTCATGGTTCCTAAGTGCAGTCCTCCATGACACACACTGTTGGCTGGGAAAAACATTTCACATCTTTTTTTTTTTTTTTTCAGAAGCAGTGTACTAGTCATGGAAAGAGTAATCAGGAAATGTGGAGTTTCTGGATAATTTAATCTTATTAACAGACAGTCGTTTATTTGTTCAATAAACAGTTATAGACCATCTGCTGTGTACAGGTACCCAAATCTGTCACGTGCTGAGATGAACCACCATCCTGCCCTGACCCACCCAGCCTTCATTCTTTAGTATGGCTGCCTCTTTTGCTATCAGCCTTCTTTATTTAATTTATTGATTCATTCATTTTGTGTGTGGGCATGTGTGCCAGAGTGCACATGTGAAGATTGGAGGACAATTTCCAGGAATCAGTTTTGTTCTGTCTGCTGCAAGGATCCTAGGGACGGGGCGCAGGTCATCAGGCTTGGCAGCGGGTACTCTTAGCAACTATGTTTTTGCTCTAGTCCTTCAGCTTTTTAAATGCTTTGTTCTCGGCTTTATTGGGGTATAATTTATATACATGTGTATACACACACACACACACACACACACACACACACACACACACATCCCTATAATCTCACCTCTTGCTTGGGAGGCTGAGGTAAAAGGATTACCATGAGCATGGGTCCAGCTTTGTCTATATGGTGAACTTGAAGCTAGCCTTAGCTATATAACAAGATTCTTTCTCTCTCTCTGTCTCCCTCTCTCTCTCTCTCCCCTCTCTCTCTCTCTCTCACACACCACCACCAGCACCACCAAATCATATACAGTATGCACATAACACGGTGTTTTGGTGTTCATCTACATTGTGAAATGAACATCATTACTAACGATTGCACATCTATCATCCATACACATAGTTGCCATTGTCAGTTTATTCGTTTTCTTTTTGTTACGGTAAGACTCTGCCCTCTTAGCAAATTTCAAGTATATAATCCGGTGATGTCAGCCATAGCTACCAAGCTGCATAGCATCCAGACTTATTCACACTACAGAACAGAAACTTGATACCTTTGACCAGCATCTTCCTGTTTTACCCTCTCTACCCAGTCTTAGGCAGTGCCATTCTACTCTCTACCTCTATGACCATGGCTATTTTAAATTCCACATACTGTTGTCTCTCCATAAATGTAGAGGGGATGCCAGGACCTTATATAAAATGGTACGGGTACCGTGACTGAAGCTCAGAGGTAGAGTGCTTGCCTAGCATGTCCAAGGGCTTGGATTTGGTTACTTGTAACATACATGCACAGAGAGACGGGGAGGGAGGGAGGGAGGGAGAAAGAGAGAGATGAGAGTAGAATATAGTATTTTCATATAATCATCAAACACATCCCCCATGGTCTTTAAATCATCTCTGAATTACTTACAGTGCCTACCCCAGTGGCAGTGCTCTGGAAATAGTCATTGTTCTGTATTGCTTGGAGAATTATGACAAGAAAATGACCTGTCTGTGCTCACTAAATTTTTTTTCTTCCTTCTTTTTCTTTAGTATTTTTGATCCTAGGTTAGTTGAATCCATGGGTAATGAAGCCTCGGGTTCAGAACTGAGAGAATGCACTATCTGTCTCTATGTCTGGCTTGTTTTACCTAGTGAGTTTTCTAGGCACATTGTCAAAAACAAAACAAAACATCAAGAGGAAATCCTGCCAGTTGTATTAAATCTGTTTGGAAAGCTTTCTTCATTTTCCTCTCTTAGTGGGAAACTTACTTGTCCTTCTCTGAATTATTCAGGACATTACTAGACATTTGCAGCTTGGATTGTTTTTTTTCCAGTGAGTTCAAACGAGCATTGGAAGAGAGGAAGTCGGGAGCACACATACATTTGGGGAAATTGTTCGTTTTTAAACAAGTCCTACCCCAATCTCATGTCACATATGTACTGAGCTGTCTGCAGGAATTGGCTCCTGCTTGTTTCTGGTTAATATGCAAAGGATGGTAGTCTCTAGCTCTCCTGTTGCTGTTCAGGCAGATGCCCTGCACGGCCCCAGTGGCTTTCCCAGTCCCCATTACTGCCCTCAAGTGAGCAATTGTGTAAAAATTTCCAGAACTGTAATCTGTTTCCTCCATAAAGTGGTCTTGGAATGAGCTCCCATTCCCAGAGAGTTCTGTTTGCCCTTCAGGTCCAGACACTAGCCAGATGGCTCCGGCCTCTCTGCTTGAATCTGCCAGGCTGTATGTCTGGGGGATCCGTTCTGCACCATTTCGCCCCATTGGTTGGCAAATGACCAGCTCAGAACCTCTGCCATTCTACTGAGTCACTGCTCATCAGTGAAGAGCATCAGCATCATGCTAAATATACACACATGCCCTTGATCTAGTACTGTGATGGCTAAAGTCACCTGTCAAGTCTTATTCAGGATCTCCCTAAGTCATCTTCCTCCCAACCTGTGAGTTTTATGAGTTTCCTAAAACTCCTGCTGCATTCTTTACCTGTTTAATCTTTCAGGCAGCTTGGTTTGTGTGTTTCATTGATTGTTTTAAGACAGTGTCATATATCCTAGGCTGACCTCAAACTCTATATCCAAGGATGACACTGAATTTCTAATCCTCCTGTCCCTGGTTCCCAGATGCTGGGATTGTAGGCATGAATCACCACATCTGGTTTATTCAGTGCTAGAGTGTAAGCCTCAGAACCTTGTATACACTAAGCACTGTACCAACTAAAGCTAAAATCCCAGCTCCAGATGCTATTTCTTTACTGTCTACTTTACTATTATAGTAGTTCAGATGTAATTAAAGCCCTGTGGAAAAGTTAATGTGTACTCATTTCTAAAAGCAGTTTTGTAAAGCTATGTACTGACCTATTTTCCAGTCATGTGTTAGTTTGGGTTCTGTTGGGTTTCTTTTGTTTTGGTGGAGGGGGGGTGGTTGTATGTGTTTTTTATTTTCAGTTAAATATGTGTGGATTTAGTTATAAATAAACAGGGAGATATTTCAATACTTATGATGCTATACTTCCTAAATTGACAGTGAAAGATAAAACTATTTTCTACCAGTTCTTTTTACATTATTTTTGTTCTCATGGGGGCTGGAGAGACGTTAAGAACAGTTAAGAGCACTAGCTGCTCTCCCAGGAGACCCAAGTTCAATTTCCAGCATCTACACTGTGGCTCATAACCTTCTGTAACTCCAGTTCCAGGGGATCTGTCCCCTTCTTCTGACCTCTGCAGGCAAAGCACATAAAGTAATATGAATTTTAAAAAATTTCTAATGAATTATTCTTGCTTGTTTTCCATAGAAAAAGAAGCCAAAGAGAAAGAAACCCTGATCACCATCATGAAGACGTTGATTGACTTCGTGAAAATGATGGTGAAATATGGTACGATATCTCCAGAGGAAGGCGTTTCCTACCTTGGTGAGAAACCTGCTTTATTTTTACCACGGCCATTTCCATTGTTCAAAGCAAACTAAGGATCTGGCGATAATCTCCTCACTAATTTGATGATTTATGCCAGAGCAGCCCAGATCTCCAGGGTAACAGAATTGCTTGGGTTGGTGATGCATACAAATAAAATTAATTAGACAGTCTCTACTTTTCCTCTTAATAAATACAGCTTGAAGGGAAATCTCCCACATTTTTATATTAAATCTTACTAGTGTTTTATAATAATCCCCAGGGAGCAATTTTATTACAATTTAACTCATTAATTTTTTTTTTAACTTGTGTTTAGAAGTCTGGATTAAGTCTTGATTTCCCCCTCTGAGTATTATATGTATATATCTAGTACTCAAGCAGAAAGAGTACCAGATAGGCAGTCAGGATCCTCTCTCTGCTGTACTGGGAAGGAAGGCCCTATACCGTGCAAGGCTTCACTTCTTACATCTGTAACATGAAAGATAAAACAACTCTCAGGTTACCCCATCAGTAAGGGAAGTCAAGACCAGAACCTGGAGGTAGCAGCTGATGCAGAGGCCATGGTGGAACACTGCTTGCTGGCTAGCTCCTTCTGGCTTGCTCAGTCTGCTTTCTTATAGCACCCAGTACCACTAATTCAGGGGTAGCACCATTCACCATGATCTGGGCACTTCCATATCACTTGTTACGAAAGAAAATGCATCACAGGCTTGCCCACAGGCTTGCCCACAGGCTCACCCACAGGCCAGTATGTTGGGGGTATCTTTGCAGTTGAAGTTGCCTCTTCCTAAACAACTCTAACTTATGTCAAAGTGACATAAAACTAGCCAGCACACACATGGTGCACAAAATATCCATATGCATAAAATGAATAAATCTTTTTAAAAAATTAAAATATGGTTTCTTGGTTATGCATTGAGAGTGTTCAATTGTTTGGAATTTTTAAGGAGCTTGTTTCCCTGAATACTTTTTACCACCCGTGTGGTTTTGTCAACATAGCCTCAGAGTCTCTTACTCTGCCAGAGCAAAGAGAAACAAATAGATAAGGAAATCCTACTGGTCAACAGAACCCAAAACAACTCAACAGGATCCCAGGATGTCCTCATAAAAACGGTACTTCCTGGCTTTATTTTGATTATAAAAAGAGCATCTTTCTGCCCGGCGGTGGTGGAGTACACCTTTAATCCCAGCACTTGGGAGGCAGAGGCAGGCGGATTTCTGAGTTCGAGGCCAGCCTGGTCTACAGAGTGAGTTCCAGGACAGCCAGGGCTACACAGAGAAACCCTGTCTCGAAAAAACAAAAATAAAAATAAAAAAATAAAAAATAAATAAAAAGAGCATCTTTCTTATAAAAAACCATTTAAGGCAAAAGAAAAAAGAATGAATGAATGAAAAGGAGTGTAAAAGAATGTTAAAAGCACTCCTGATACCAATCCCCTCATAACATTTTGATTAACAATCTTCCAGATGTCTAGTCTGTGAAGTATATATGTGAACATACCTATGTTCTTTACCTTAAAAGAAACTGTTCACGCTACAGTTGGTGCTGCCCAGCCAACTCTATTCCTCTAACATAGTGGTTTTCAACCTTCTAATGCTTTGACCCTTTGATACAGATCCTAATGTTGTGGTGACCCTCAGCCATAAGATTATTTTCACTGCTACAACATAACTTCAATTTTGCTACTGTTATGAATCATAATGTAAACATCTGTGATCTCTGTGAAAGGGTCTTTGACCCCCCAATGTGATCACGACCTACAAACTGAGAGCCTCTACTGTTATGAATTTTTCTCTAAATGACTGATATGCAGGATATCTGATATGTGACCCCCAAAGGGGTCATGCCCCACAGCTTGAGAACCGCTGCTCTAACAGTCTGCCAGACGTTATTCAGGACACTGTCAACAGTGAGACCTGGGAATTCTGTGCTTTGATATTTTTCCTGTGAAAATATGTCAAGGTACTGGAAAGACTCACATGTAAACAGTTGTCCCTAAAGCTACCCAATGCTAAGTGTCTGACATAGTAACTACGGACCACAAGTTGCTACTTACATGAAAAGTCATTGAAGTTACGTGCTTCCTAAGTGAAGCCGGCTGGCCAGGCGGGCACGGTGGCTCAGCCTATAGTCCCAGCACCAGGGAAGCTAAGGTAGGAGGATTAAAAAGGAGTGGGAAGCCAGCCTTGGCTTCAGCCAAGGTTTCAGGCCAGCCTAGGATAGAATGAGGCCCTACTTTGAAGGAAATTAAAAATAAAAATGAATGAATCAATAGAAATCTAAGACAAGAGTTGCAGTGCATGCCCATAGTCACCACATATGGGAGTAAACATCTAATATTATTTCCTCAGGAAATTAAAGCATATTTCCTCTCTTCTCTCTAGAAAACTTGGATGAAACAATTGCTCTGCAGACCAAGAACAAGCTAGAAAAAAATACTACTGACAGCAAAAGCAAGCTTTTCCCAGGTAGGATTTACTTAACTGTGTTTTTTTTTTCTAGCTGTTAAAAATTGTTTTCAGAGGTAGACAACAGGTTTTAGTAGACATAAATAAAGCACTGCAGATTTTAAAACATTTTAAGATCTCAAGTTCAACCATAGGAATAACCACAAGGAAGCTTGGCTATTTTATAGCCTGTTGTGGCAGAGAAATCTTACCACCAAAAATACAAAACAGTTCTCTCTTAGTTCTTCGTTGGTTTTTCTGGGCTGGGAATTGAACACAGAGCTCTAGTGTGGAAGGCTAACATTCTACCATAAAGCCACACCTCTAGCACTTTGCTAAAACGTAATGTGGGTAGGTGACTGGTTACAAAACGGTCAATCCTCCAGAAAAACCTCCATCCGTGCCTTTTTCTAACCACTTCTTGAGGCCACCACCCCAGGCCACCTGACTGCCCCCGCAGCTCCTCGAGATGCTCTGTGCCCTCCACAATATGCCCTTTTTCTGGGTTTCTCCTCTACCCACATCCCAGCTCTGCCCAGTAAACACCACAGCACTGAGCCGTGTGAACAGTCCTCCTCTCAAGGGGGAAGGAGAACAAAAAGAGAAAAGATTGCACTGCAAGCCGTGGGCTCTTGTGCTTTAGCTGTTTTGCCCCCAGCACAGAAATTACATACACGTTGGTGGTGTTGTCGTGTGCCCCTTAAATGAAGTTTTCATGCAGGGTTTTTTATTTACTTTCTATTCTAGGGCTCAAAGACTCAAGCCCTCGTGCTTGCTAGGCAGATACTCTACCACTTAGCTACATGGTTAGCCTTCAAACAGGTTTTTTTTTAAGTATTTATTTTATGTGTAGAAGAGTGTGTGTGTGTGTGTGTGTGTGTGTGTGTGTGTGTGTGTGTAGGAACCAGAAGTCAACATCAATTTGCATCCTTATTGCTCCCCACTATTTTTTTTTTTGAGACACGATCTTTCCCTGAACCTGAAGCTCCACAGATTTGGCTACATTAACTGACCAGCAAGTCCGGCAATCCTCCTGTCTTTGCCTTTCTAGTACTAGAAACTCAAGAGGTCAGCAGTGGCGGCATGACTAGTTCAAGGCGAGACTAGGCTACATGAGAACTTGTCTCAAAAATAACAAAACTATTCTCATTTGTAACCAAGACCTACACAGCGCACCCCAGCCGACTCACAGCACCGACTCAATTAAGATAAGTAAGGATGAGGGTGTAACTCGGTGGTAGAGCACTTGCCTAGCATACAAGGCATGCTTGGTTTGATCTCCAGCCTAGGTCCTCCTTAGAAAGGAAAGGAGGCAAGGACTGAGAGAAGTCAAAAAGTTTTGATTACACATGCCAGCTTTTCTGGAGGCTAAGGTAGGAGGATTGCTTGAGTCAGGAGTTCAAGAATAACAGTGACAGCCAACCTCTAATATAACAATAATAATAATGATGATGTGATGATGATGATGATGATGATGATGATGATGATGATGATGATGATGATGATGATGATGATAAGACAAGCAGTCGCTCTCTGATGGCAGTGTGGCTGAAGGGAGAGTGCCCGTGCAGAATTTGGAGTGCTGGGGTCTGGGCCTGCTTCATATTAGCTCCGTGGGTGACCCTGAGCACCTCTTTCTTTCTGGGGCCTCCGTTTCCTCTCCTGTGAAATGAGGGCTGAAGGTTGGATAACCACTGAAACCCCGTTAAAGTCCAAACAATAGAACACGGCCTCAAACTATCTTTTCAACAA
>JADRCD010236002.1:0-18122 GCA_019843815.1 Montemys delectorum
GGCAGAGAAGTCCTTTATTGCCACAGGAAGCAAGTGTAGAAGTTAAATTCTTAACAGTTTCTGTAGTTGAGAAGCTCGTACTCTGTGGAGATGGCATACGAGCAGGCCAAGAAGAAAGCGGGACACACAGAGTGCAAGTTTCCTCTCTATTTTTGACAGTCCTTGTGACTGAGACTAAGGTCACATTGAGAGCGCAGTCTTTTCCTGCCTCTCTTACGGACAGTGAGCAGACTTCCATGCCTAACGTTCCATAGTTATGCCGTCGTCTTCTCTATTCTGAACACTTTACGTGCATGAGCGTTCTACCTACATGTATGTCTGTGCACCACAGGCATGCCCGGTGCCCAAGGAGGCCAAAAGAAGCCACCAGGTCCCCTGGGACTGGAGTTATGGATGTTGTGAGCTGACACGTGTGTGCTGGGACCTGAACTCAGGTTCTCTGGAAAGGGCCATCTTTCTACATGCAGGCTGCTGCTTTGGTTTGCATCTTGGATTCTCTACAAAGGCCCATGTGTGCAGTGGTTAGTGGGCCAGCCAGGGGTGCTTTCAGAGGTGGTAAAATCTCCAGGAGGCAGAACCTAGTAGAAGGAAGTCACCAGGGACATGATCTGAAAGGGACTTTTGGAACCACAATTCTTTCCTGTCTCTTTTCCCTTCCCGCTGGTGTGATGTAGGCCGCTCTCCTCCTACAGTTCACTCCTGCCATGTTCTTCTCCCTCACCACAGGCTGAAAAGCAGCAGTCTGTGGACTTTTAGGTTGACTGTCTCAAGGATTTTGGCATAGGCTGAGAAAGCTGACTTACAGAGCACTTATGAATTCAACAATTTAATTTTTACCCCCGGCCCTGTGAAATAATTACTGCTCTTTTCCCATTTTATAGATGAGAAAATTATGACATAGGGAATGAAATAAACTACCTAAGACATTGTAGAGCCAGGGTTTGGACTTAGACTGAAGGAGATGCGGTAGAGAATTGGGACCCTAAGCATTCTTCCTGGGAACGTCCTGGGAATGGTGCTATTTATACCAAATCTGTTTGACAACATTCCTTAGAAAGACGCACATGGAATTTCAATATGATCAGTAATGTTGAATGTGTGCTCAAGAAAGCCTCACTCCCCACAATGACCAGCAATTGTACACAGAGAAATGTTCATGACAGCCTCATGTACTACAGCAAGAACATAAAAATCCAAAGTGTTGATCAACCAATAAAGGGGTGAACCTGTGCTGTGTGCTCACAATGAGATATCATCCAGCTCTTAAGAGTAATGCAGTAGTGGTGTGGCTGCTGTGTCACACGTGTGTCAGTTGGTGCCTGAGAGGAGAGAGACCATGTCTACTACGCTCACTGTTCTGACCTGTGAACATCTGAGTGGTTAGAAGCTTAGCACTTCCTGAAAACTGTGAGCTTGAGTCAACCACCAGTCAGGAGCTATGTACACCAACAGCTATGGCTTCCAGGACCAGGAGCAAGCCTGAGACTAGAAGAACCCAACCTGAGACTGAGGTGGAGCTGAGTCCAAGACAGATGAACCTCACCTGGGACCATTCGGACAGTTGAGGCAAGGAACAAGCCCAAGAAGACCACCATCCTGGCACCAAGAAGACCTCAGCCTGGACAGGGAGCCAGACAGAGATGATCAATTGTCGGGTGCTGAACAGTTGGGTGCTATACAGTCGGGGGGCTGCACAGGAGGGCAGACCATGGCCAAGTTGACCCCTGGCCTGCATGGCGTAGCACTCCTGAGACCACTCCTGAGATGACCTCACACACTCAGAGACCCCAGTTACCACTAAGAGGAACAAGTAAGTATTAGAAAAAAAAATGGAAGATAATGAGAAAGAAAGAAATCAAAAGAAAGAATCAAATCAAAAGAAAGTGGACACAAGGAAGAGAGGCAGAACTGGTAGTGAAGAACAGCCTGATGTGAGTAGCTGGTGATGCCACCTGGGACCATGGTTGGGGCCTGACCTGTGCTGGATCTGTGGCCGTGCAGCAGCAAGGGTCTGTTACCCAGAGTCAGGTGGATATTCCTGGTCTGGGCTGCTGCTCTGGGATATGCTGATGTCTGATGGCTGTACAGAACTGGCCTCACCCCTCTCCTGGGCATCCTCTGAGAGCTGGTCCTGAGGATATAAAGTGTGGGAGACCTGGCCCTAACACTTATTTCCTATGCAGCAGTGTGGCCAAGAAACCAGTTGCAGCAGGCAAGAAACATGGTCCTGGTGTCATGACAGCAGGAGAGCTGGCCCTGCCCCTCACCAGCCACAACATTCAGGAAAGCAGGCCCCAAACCTTACCTGGGCAGCACAGTAGAGCTGACCTTGGTGGTGAGGGTACCCCAAGGATGTGAGTGTGGGAGAGCTGGCCCTGCTACTTGTCTGCCATGTGGTGACATGAGCAAGGGAGAGACGACCTCCCAGATCTCTGCCACCTATGACAGGCAGAAATGATGGCTCTGTGGTCATTAGAGCAGGAGAGTTGACCCTGCTCCTCAACTGCTGAGCACTCAGCAGAGCAGACCCTGCATCTCCCCTGGGCAGCACAGTAGCTCAGACAAGGGAGAAATGCCTTCCACCTTCCCCTGTCCTTTGTCATCTATGGCAGGCAGGAGAGCTGGTCCCAGGGTCAGAGAGTGGGAGAACCGGCCGTGTCCCTCATCAGATACAACTCTCCGGAAAGCAGGCCATGCTCCTCGACTGGGCAGCAGGGTAGAGCTGGCCATCAGCAGAAGTTGCTGATGAGCAGGCCCCAAGAACAAGAGAGTGAGAAAAGCAGAGGGTTGACCAGCTCAGATACCTCTTAGGCCCAGATCCAGGGCTTTGAGTCGGCCCATCCCAAGATATGCCCCATTAATGAACTGTTGGAGTACATGAAGGGGCCAGTCCTACAGAAGCAAAGCTGCAGGATCTCCATGACACAGGGTAACAGCAGGATATCCAAGAGGAGTCCTGGTGAGGATTCAGTATTGATAGAGTAGCAGAAGTCAGAGGCCTAGTGCCAGTTCATTACAATGAACATTTGCAAGCAAAAAGTGTGGACAAGAAGGTATACCACGGAACACTGTGACATACTACAGCTTCTATAAGAAAGTTCCCCCCACCGCTCTGTGGTGGGAGGAGGTTGCAAAAGTGGAGGGCAGGGACAAGGAGAGTGGAAGATGAGCGCGATTGGGGTGCATGAAGACAGGCTCACAAAGAACCAATAAAAGGTTAAAAATGTAACAAAGTATGTACTACACCATAGATAGACATTGAAAGCATGCTAGGTGAAGTAAGCTGGACTCCCAAGCTTTGTACTATTCCATTTAAAGGAGATATCCAAAATAGGCAAATTCACTGAAATAGAGAGTAGATTAATGACTGCTTAATCTACTTTCTGGTACTGGGAATGGAGAAGAAGTAGGAGCAGCTACTGATGGGCCTGGGGTATCTCTGTGGAGTGACTGAGTAGTCTGCAGGTAAATATGGTTACAGTTGCATGGCACTGGAAATAAACAAGGAGGTACAGAATACTACTCGCTGAAATGTGAATTTTATACACTGAAAATGAAATAAGAGGTACTGAGTAGGACTCTCTGAAATCTGAATTTTATAATGTGTTGATTTCATCTCAAACGTTATTTCAGCAACTCTATCATTTTAATCTGAATACCATAAGGTTTTTTTGTTTGTTTGTTTGGTTGGTTGGTTGGCTTTTTCGAGACAGGGTTTGTCTGTGTAGCCCTGGCTGTCCTGGAACTCACTCTGTAGACCAGGGTGGCCTCGAACTCAGAAATCCGCTTGCCTCTGCCTCCCAAGTGCTGGGATTAAAGGCGTGCACCACCACCGCCCGGCTGAATACCTTAAGTTTTAAGGTCGCTTTAGCATAAGGAATATTTCCACCTGTCATTCTGGTGAATCCTGAAGCCTGATCAAGCTAGGCTTCAGATGCAATGTCTCTTAACTGTCTTCCTGGGGGAACTTTCCAGCTAAGGTCTGATCTGTGTCAGTGCTTGAAGAACCTCGAGGGTGAGTAAAGATGTCTGTGCACATGTATGTGTGCTCTGGCTTGTGTGTGTGTACACAGATGCATGCCAGTCCATATGCATGTACACGCACGCATGCACACACACACACACACACACACACACACACACACACACACACTGTTTGATTCCATACACTATAACTGTGAAGGTCAGCGTGATGTCAGGTGTAATAACCAAACAAAATCAATCTATACTCTTCCCATGAGAAAGGCTGGATTGCCATTGCATTAAACGACCAAAGGCCCAAAGTTAAAGCACTTAGCTGCTGCACAGGATGCTGTGTTCTAAGACTCCAGCCACAGCAGCCTGTTCACTTGCATGTGATGCATGGTCTCACGGCCTGTCTCCTGCCTTAATCAAAGTTTGGCTCAATAGCGACGATGGCTGGAGTGGTCCATCGTCCTTCCCTGATGTGCTACAATTAGAAACACTTTACTTGACCTTTTTTTAGCCATGATCCCCAACAAATGTGTGCCAAATCACACTGAAGATATGTTCTTGTATCTTTTGTGAGTGCAGAGAAGATAATGGGATATGATTATTTTAGAGCAATCACATTGTGACCTTCAGAGCTATTTGCAAAGGTCATATTCTCTTCACACACCCTTGATTTCCTTTCACCATTTCCTTTTGTCCTGCCAGATATAAATTTAACAGAAGAAGGAGAAAGAGAGAGAGAAAGGGAGTATTTTTCCCCCTGTGGATGAAAACTGAAGAAGATAGTTCAAAGTCCCCATAGGCACTCAGAGGGCTGTGGGCTATGATAGGCTATTTTCTACCATTTAGCTTCTGCTTTATCACCACCCGCTTTCTTCATTATTCCCCACTTATCACATGCAGCATCGCTCCAGAGCCCAAATAGAGCGTTGTAATTACCCGGCTGCCACCGATAGCACCTCCTCTATCATCTTTATCTCACTGGGCCGTGCTGTTTTATCGTGGATAAAACTTGCCCATGGCAATGTCTGTGATAGTGCATCTCAGAGATACATTTAAAGTTTACTCATTTATCGAGGGGAAGCGCCAGACCTAGGCAATTATTAGATATACTCCCCGGCTTGGTTTCTCACTAAGGTTACTTTAACTCCCTTTGTATCAGCTAGTCTTTCCTTTCGTTCTCAGAAATGCTAGGGGCATGACTGGCTACTGAAGTGAAATGGTGGAGAATGAAGAGGAAAATGTGCCTGAGAACATGTGTGCATGTATGTGTGTGTGTGTGTGTGTGTGTGTGTGCATGGGTGTCTGTGTACATGTGTATGCACGTGTGTAGGTGTGCATGTGTGTGTATGAATGTGTATGTATGTGTGTATATGTGTGTGTATGTATGTATGTATAAATGTGTGTGCATGTGTTTGTATGTATGTGTGTATAAATGTGTGCATGTGTATATATGAATGTGTGTGCATGTATGTGTATGAATATGTATGCATATGTGTGTATGTATGTGTATGCATGTGTGTGCATGTGCATATATGTGTATGCTGGTCATTCCATTCAAGCTTTCTTCTTGCTATACACACCAACTTGCATCAGGGCAGCCTTGAGGTAGCTGATAGTGGCAGAAGATGTTGTCTGTGTATGTATGTCCTTAGGATTTGCCACATCCTGCTCTGAATGCTCTAGATGTGTCAGACATAGAGTGCAGAAAAGTTGATACCTAAAAGAACATGGACCTTGTACACTGCTCTTCTTTAACGTGTTTTCACAAGTAAATGGCACCAACGTGTGGTTACATGGAGCGGACAACTTAGGAGAATTGCCTCCCTCTCTCCATCCTGTCACCTTGAGAGTTTGAACTCCAGTCCTTCGGCTTGGCAGAAAGCACCTTTCCCTGCTGATCCATATTACCAAGCTCTCAGTAAAGCAGATGAGCTAAGCCAGGAGGACCTATGCATTTATAGAAAGGAATAAAAATGTGTGGAGGAGGGACTCCTGGAGAACAAGGCAGAATTTCGTCTGACCCATGTTTCTGGCATTTTAATTTTTACTTTTTGACTTGGTTCAAGTAGCTGGATTTGTACAATGTTGCACTAACATCTTTTATGCACTCCAGGTATAATAAAATACAACAACAGCAACAAGAAACTAAAAGTCTTTCAATTCTGTGTTCTAAGTCCAGTGCTAGCTTCTCATTGGAAAGGCTGTGTGTTTATGTGTATTATCTTTGAAGAAACAGCCCATTAAACTGTCATGGGGCCTCCAAAATGTAGCTAGTAGTGAGACATTTTATTTTTATCATACCGCTTAGTTAGAAACTGGCATGGTGGCAGAGAGTTGTCATGGCAGTGGGATTGTCACCCACTGGTTTCACCTCCTGGGAAGGACCAGGTGATGCAGGAATGCGGTTATTGGGTGGTCAGGATTGGTCTCCAGAGCATTACCTGCCCCTGCTAAGCTTTGGTTTTTCTCACCTTGGTTTTCCCTTAGCTAAGGGAACGCTAAGGTCACACAACGCCAACCATTCAGCAGGGTGTGTGAAGATTATGTGTTCATTTAGGTCACTACTGATGGCTGTCACTTGGATTTAGAAAGACAGCCTGGAATGAACCCTGACTAACCCACAGGCCCCTGAAGCTTTGTGGCAGGGTGTTGCTGGCTCTTTGGGCAAGGCAGATGTCCTGGTTCCTAATTTATTTTACTAGGTAGCCAGGGTTGCTTTGTCCAAGCTGAGTCACAGGAGCCAGCTCATCCCATGAACTGATGATGTCATTCGGGGTTGTGTCTCTGCACCTGTGGCTTCTTTTCGTGTGAAGCAGTTTTGTTCAGATTGCACACTGATAGAGAAAGGGGTGATGCTCTTAGCACTGCTGTGCCAGGGGACACACCAAGATGTTAGGGGGAGAGTTGAAGATCCCATCAGAGGTGATTACACTCAAACTGAAAGATTAAAAAGCTAAGTCTCTTGGGCCTGGGGAAATAAGTCTTGGCCAAGTGCTTGCCGAGCAAGCATGAGGACATGAATCTGATTAATCAGAACCATGTAAGAACCCCTGCTGGGGTTGCTGTGGCTGTCATCCCAGACCTGGGGAGGCCGAGGTAAGAGGAGCACACTCAACAGCCAGGATACCTACGTGGTAAGTTCCAGGCTAGTGAGAAACTGTGTCCAAAAACAAGGTGGATGGCTCCTGCTGGACACCTGAGGTTCCCAAATGTGTATGCACATATGGGCATGCGTACACATACTCACCCACACAGGCACATACACACACATTCATACACACACGTACATACACACTCATACACATACACATATATGCACTCAGACAGACACTCATACACACACTCACATATAATCACTCACTACACATGCACATACATGTACTCATATATACACATGAGCACACGTGCATGTGTGCATGTATGACTACACACTTGCATACGCACACACACACACACACACAAACACATACCTCTTTAAACCTTCCATTAGAAATTCACTTTTAGCAGGAAAGAGTCCTGTCTAACATGATAGGCATCCTTCATAACTCATGGTTGCCACCTGGAAAAGGGCAGGACAGGGCTTATGTCAGAATAAGCTCTCTCATGGCTACTGCCAACAAGACAAAAGGCATGTCTTAGGTGCCCGGGACGTTCTCCAGGGTGAAGCTATGCTGTAGGCACGCACTTGTTGGCACACTGTTGGCACAGAGAACTCAGTGGAAGCTCTGGATGACACGCACAATGCCCTGTGGGTTGTAGAGACTTCTCAGCGGCTCTGCAAATGGCAGTGAGACGCTAAGGGGAAGTTTGTAATTCAGGGTCTGAGAAAGTTCTGAAAGATTCTCCAGTCTTCCACAACTTTCTTCAAAGTTTCAAATTTATGTTTTTTTTTTTTTTTCTTGAGGCAGAGTCCATAGTTTGGGATCAGGTTCTCAGGAGTCACTGTGTTCTTGTTTAGATGCATTTTCTAGGAAACAGCAGGAAAGAGAGAGCAGGACACACCACACGTGGAGGTTCTCACAGAATGGAAAGGCACACCAAGCCTTATTCCTCTCCCCAGGGCCACCTTCTCACACTCTGCCTTGGCCTCTCCCAAGTCTCTTGGCTGCAGCCCAGAAGGCCCCAAGCCCGGGGGTTCACATTGCTCAGGAGCAGCAGGAAAAGGTCTCGTGTAGACCCCGCCCACTCCAGAAACAAGAGCCAAGTCATCAGTTTGAATTGGCTGGGGTTTTTCTTCCCATTTCAAACAGCAGAGATTTTAGTTCCATGTACCAGGACCCAAAACGGCATGTTGTATCATGTGGTTTTCACTGAGCTCAGCGAGTTCCTGTATACCATCCTCCCGACTCCCTCCAACCACTCCGAATAAAAGCATAGGTGTCATCGCGGCAGCTCCTAAAAGCAGGCCTATTGATCTATTAAAAGAAGCACTTTAATTAAGCAATAATATGTGGTTGGTTCAGGATGCCAAGTGATGTTGATAAATGCCAAGGAGTAACTGCCAGGCAAGGGCCTTGCAGAAGCGCCCTGCCACTCTCTGCCAGATTCAGGAGTTATTCACCCAGTAGAACTCCCCTCCCTTATTTGGAAAACCAATAGACTTGTAATTTTTATCTTGTTAAAATGTAAGGACGTTGTGTCGCGTTTCAAATGAGTGCTTTATTTGATGTACCAGGACATTGTGGCCTTACACCATGGGCTGCATTTTGAGAGTCATTCCTCCTCCTACCACACTTCCTGAATGGAGAAAAGTCTTGAAGGTGAGGAATAGCAGCTAGCTCAACTCACATTGTCTCCTAGTTAAAACTCGTGACTTCCTGTATGGTCGGACAGGCAGGACTGCAGAGTGCTGGGCAAGCCAATAGGCTCTCGGGAGCCTCTTAGAGCCTGAGGTCTGTCATCTGGTCCTTCCAGCTGCCTGAGAGTCATTGTTTCTCTGGTTCCTTTAACTCTAGGAGGGCAAGTCCATTCCCAGTCTAACTCCCCATTGCCCTGTTTTACCTCGCACCACTCCCTGGTTCCTTTAACTTTAGGAGGACAAGTCCATTCCCAGCCTGACTCCCCACTGCCCTGTTTTACCTCTCACCATCCCCTTACCCTCTAGGTTCCCTCATCTTTTCCAGCTTTGCAAATCCCAGGCATCCATCAGTCCATGCTCAGAGCTCGCTCTTCTGGGCTTTCCTGGAGGGTCAGATTCTAAACGTTCTTGCACGGTCCTTCTCTCTGTTGCACACCGTTTCCTGTTGTTTTATAGATGTGCTGTTTGCATTTCAAACTCCACTGACAACTTGAATCTACCCTTACCTCTGTTCAACACAGACAGCAGCACTAAATCACGGTACAAAGGGTGGCTGCTGGTTTTCTTGAAGTGTTTCTACCAGGTTGCAAGTTGAATAAAATGGGCTGTGGCAAGTTCCAGCCTGTGGCTGGGAATTTCCCTCTATACTTGGTTCCCCGTCTTAGTTTTTCCTTTCAAAAAGAAAAGCAGGCAAAGAAGAAAAAGAAGGTGCCCCCAGGGGCCAAACTAAAGTGCAGACATCTTGTTTCGTGAGCTACAAGAGACCATGTCTGGACTCTGCGGTGTTGCAGTTTATTAAATGTGACTCTCAGATTCGGATGAGAGCCTATCTATTCAACATCATCGTAGATAAAACCCTCATCATTTCTGCTTGGGCTTTGAGAAGGAAAAAGCTTGTATTTCTCCTCGGCTTGGTGGAACACCTGATAGTTGGTGATTCTTGGTAAGAAATAACAGGGACCAGAAGCCTCCTGTCTGCACTACAAACTTGGAATAGAGCTGGCTTGTCAGGAGCCATGATGAGAACAGAGAACAACTTCTGGCTGACCAAGAGGAGCCTTGCGGCCCTCCCTGCCAACATCACTTCAGCCAGCATGTGCAGTACTGTGCTTGAGATCAGAACCACCCCCAAGAACTGCCTGAGATAATGTTTGCTTCTCAGCTGGAGATGTGATTGGGAGGTGATGGGAACCTTAGCGAGCAGGCTGGAGATGGAGCTCATTGGGAAATGTGCTTGGAGGACATAGTGGGACCTCGACCCAGGGCTCTCTTAGGTAAGCAGCTCTGCACGGCTCCATGCTTCCTGTCAGGTTGTCTTCCTATGGTCTAAAAAGCAATGGAGTCAACTGGCCATGGCCAAAATCAATTCTTCCTCTTTTTTTTTTTTTTTAAGATTTATTTCTTTATTTTATGTGTATGAGCACACTGTAGCTGTACAGATGGTTGTGAGCCATCATGTGGTTACTGGGAATTGAACTCAGGACCTCTGCTCCCTCTGGCCCTGCTGGCTCTGGCCCAAAGATCTATTTATTTATTATTACATACCAGAAGAGGGAGTCAGATCTCATTACGGTTGGTTGTTGCTGGGATTTGAACTCAGGACCTTCAGAAGAGCAGTCAGTGCTCTTACCCACTGAGCCACCTCAACAGCCCAAATTCTTCCTCTTTTAACATTATTTTTAGGAAGCTTCTTGTCACAATGGTAGAAAGCTGATTAGCACACAGACATCTGGGTTAGACTGAAAAATCCCACTTTAATTTAACCCCTTCTTACACTTAATGGAAAACGCAGTTTTTACTCTCAAAACTGGACAATAAATTACTTAGTATATGTGTTGGTTTGTATATGCTCAGCCCAGGGAGTGGCACTTTTAGAAGGTGGCCCTGTTCCAGTTGGTTTGGCCTTTTTGGAGTAGGTGTGGCACTGTGGGTGTGGGCTTTAAGACCTCTTCCTAGCTTCCTGGAAGCCAGTATTCTGCTAGCAGCCTTCAGATGAAGATGTAGAACTCTCAGCTCCTCCTGCACCATGCCTGCCTGGATGCTGCCTGGATGCTTGATGATACTGGACTGAACCTCTGAACCTGTAAGCCAGTCCCAATTAAATGTTGTCCATACAAGAGTTGATTGGTCATGGTGTCTGTTCACAGCAGTAAAACCTCTGAGAGAGAGAGAACTCCAAGTGAAAAGAAGTATCCAATGAGACTGGCCCATAGGCGGCTCTAGGCAAGTCTGTGGAGTACAGTTTCAGTGAATAATTGATGTAGGATGTCCCAGTCCACGGGGGCAGAGCCATTCACTCTTGGGCCAGTGATCCTGGGTTGTATAAAAAAACAAGCTGAATGAGCTACGAGGAGCAAGCAAGTAAGCAGCGCTTCTCCGTGGTCCTGTCTGCTCCTCTGACTTCCTTTACAAACGGACTGCGACCAGAACTCATACGCCAAATGCACCCTGTCCTCTCCAAACTGCTTTTCATCATGTTCTTTTTCTTCTTCTTCTTCTTCTTCTTCTTCTTCTTCTTCTTCTTCTTCTTCTTTTTTAATCACAGCATTAGAAAGTAAACTAAGTCACTCTCACTCTAGGTAATATTAACTTACTATAGCAAATATCTATGATTTATATTGTTCTTACAATAATATGAGGACTTATTTAACCTCATTTTATACATGATAAGATTGATAAATAATTTAAGAAATATCTCCCTGTTTACTCAGTCTGACCCCAGGCTGCCTGGCTCTAGAACTGAAGAACTTAGTCGTTTGATTCTACTTATGCAGGAAATATGATGCGCTGTTCCACCAGCATCTCTTCACAGTGGGTCCACCATATTCTCATCATAGGGAAATGCCTGGATCCAGGACACTTTGTTCCAAAGGACCAGGATGTAGGAGAAATGCTGGGAGAGTGAATTGTAGCCATTTTAGCCTTTGCTACCCATTTAACTAGCCAGTGTTTCTTTTATTCTCAAGAGGCTGTCTATAGAGCACTGGATCTAGTCTAACTACAGCAGTAGGATTTACGGAACTGTAAAGGCTCTGAATCATCCATTTAGAGCTTGGGACACTTGGTTAACTGCTATATATGTATGTGCCTTGTTTTTATTCTTTATTTATTCAAAATAAATTGATATGTTAACTGACTGATCATCGGCCATCTCTCAGATGTACTACAATGCTGGGATTTTAAAGTAGATTATTTGATCTAATGCCTATAATTTTTTGACTTGATACCCACCCCATCAAGTACTTAATTGTCAATTAAGCACTGAGTGGGCAATATACATATGTGATATCATACACACACATACTTAAATATACACATACATATATATACACATATACATAAATACACACTATATATGTATATATACATATACATATAAATGAGAGGAGGAGGGAGTGAGAAGGAGAGGGGAGGAAGAGGGAGGGAGGAGAGTGAAAGAGAAAGAGATGTAGAGCGATGCTTCGGGAGGGAGGGAGGGAGGGGGGGAGAGGAAAGGAAAGGAGGAAGGAGAAGAGGAAGGAGAGGGAGAGAGAGAATACTCCCTGGTGCCCAACCTGAAATAGATGTCATTGCCTGTGTTCATTTCTTGAGTGTGCCATTTCTAGAGTGTGCCAGTCAGTTCAGTGTCACTGTGACTACCATTCGCAAGAGAACAATGAGGGGAGACATTTGTCTTGGCTGACCAACTCTTTCAGGGGTTCAGTCCATTGGTGCCTGGCACCCACATGCTTGGGCAGAACAGCATGGTGGCAGGGGTTTGTGGTGAAGGAGTGTCCTCATTTCATGGTAGACAGGAAGGAGATCCATTTCCTCCAGTTACACTCCATCTCCTAAAGCTTCCAGCATCTTCCAAAATAGCACCAACTGTGGAAGACAAAGCTTTTGGTACACAGCCCCTTTGGGGGAATATTTCACATTCAAATCAGAACTTGAAGGAAATACAAGTTTTGTACTTTCTAAATAACAAGTCCCCTGCTTGGTGATGTGGCCCCTTCCTTTGTGATGTTTATAGGGTTTAGAAATGAGAGGGGGAGACCCCACAGTGTTATAAGGTGGATGCTGTACATGAACGGTGACATGAGAATATGGTGGTGGAGATGACCAGTGTTTCCTGGGGAAATACTAGAAGGTGTGGCACAGAGTGATATTGTGTGTGGGGGGGGATAAGTAAAATACAGTTCAGGGAGTTGGAGCAATGGCCCAGTGGTTAAGAGCACTGGCTGTTCCTGTAAAGGACCCAGGTTCAGTTGACAGCATCCACATAGTGATTCATAACCACCTGTAATTCAACAGATTCAATGCCCTCTTCTGGCCTCCTAGGGTACCAGGCATATATACAGTGCACAAACGTACACACAGGCAAAACACTCATGCACATAAAAAAATAAATAAGTCTTTAAAAATACATCTTATAACTAGACTGACAAAAGTCATGTGCTACATGAAGTTTGTGTATCATGCTGATTAAGCAGAATAATGACATGGTCAAATTCCCAGCTCTGAATGTGTCCAGAGTGCTGAACACAGAAAATATGGAGGTGGAGAGCAATCTCAGAGACTGTGGGTATGATCCAGCATAGGCGGTGACTCCTTGAACTGTTCAAAAGATAGTGAGCCTACAAGGCAGACAATGGATTCAAAAACTATTTTAGTCAAGTTTGTAGACTTAGGGTGTGGTCTAACACTTGGTATAAAAAGCTTCTGCCTTCTGTAAGGAATAGGTGTTGGTGCCATTCGACAGGATAAAGACGAAAATGTGCTGGAAGAGCAGAGCAGGTACTCATGGGAGAGACAGGTAAACAGGCAGACACCTGTCTGAAGAGACAGTATTCTAAATAGAAGGAATTGGTTTGGAAACAGTCACCCACAGCAGGCGAGGGGCTAACGAGGCCATTGTCTACAGAGTTTGCAGAAGCCTCGCCTGATGAGTTCTTGGGGAAATCACCTCCAATGGGGAAGAGCAGGTTGGCTTTGTAGACCCAGTTCCTACAAGTCATGTGCAAGCTTGAATGGCCTGAGATGGATGGTCCGACAGTGAGCCACAGCGCATTGAGTTCCCTTGTCTCACCAAAGTCAGAGCCCATCCTGTCAGGCATTTATCAGAGTCTAAGTCTCTGGTCTGTTCGGGGTCTGGAGGTCATGGAGTCCAATGGTTCTCTTTCCAAACACAAGCTGCAGGCTTCTACTGGCATGCAAGTAGAAGGGGCGATTGGGCCAGTATTAGGATATTGGATCTTGTGAACTAATTTATAAGTCACAGATCCATAGTTCCTCACTCCTAGTTTGAGCAGGTAGATTAACTGCTGTATTCTTCCATGTTCCAGAGATGGATAGGGGCAGAGATTGCCCTTAACACATAAGATTAAATTAAATCTATCTACATAGAGTGATTAGGATAACATCTAACTTATTGTAAGCTCTTGATAAATATCAACTGTCATAACCTCTTATGCCGAGTTTGGATGAATTATCTGCAGATCCCTGAATGAAATAGCCAGGCATTTTTCCAAAGATTATAAGACTTATGTGACCCTGGAAGCTCTGTTCTTGTTTTTTCCATTTCAAGTAGAACTGTGACCACAGGACGAGCAGGCAGGCCGTGGGCTGTGTGTGGACTTTGAAATGACAGGTCAGGGTATTCATTTTTGTCTAAAGTACTTTAGCTTGGCAATCACTAAAAGAAGATTAACACTTGACACAATAAGAAAGTTAGATCAACAGAAACCCGAGATCTGGGAGATAGGCTAAGATAGAAAATCTCAGACTTCTATGGGCTGGACACAGAAGAAGGCTGACTGGCAGGAAATAGCTGCAGATGACTCTGTTTATCTGTAAAAGATAAATCAAATGGAGGCTAATCGGAAAAGAAATGGATTAATAGTGTTAAAGATTAGATAGGACGGCAAGGCATTAAAGGGAGATTGTCATGGTCAATAAGAATAAGAAATTGAATGACCCAGGCTGAATCATCTCACCTGGTCATTGGCTGATCTACTGTTGATGGGGAAGATTGGCGTGCACAGAAGTCAAAGCACAGACAGATCTCCATCCATGCAGCTTCAAGGCTGCCCTCCACATGGCCTAGAAAGCTGGGGTTGAATTCAGTGACCTCTACAGGTTCTTGCTGGGCTGCTGTTGTAGATGGCACAGCTCTACCACAGAACAAAAGAGCAAATATCTCAGACCTGTGGTTGTTACTCTCCACGTGCACACACCGAGCAACATCTGTCTATTCGGTGTGCAAACACCTCCACTAAGTATGATTTTACCCAGGGCTACAAATTTGGTTACAATGTACTTTTTCTTCTTAGATGGTAGGAGGTACACACGATAAGATACTTGGCTAACTCCGTCCTTCTTTCTGCTTCACCAGAGCAGGAGTGGTAAAATCCTGTGAATGAATAAGACCACATCCCCTGTCTCTGTCTTTAGAAACAACTTAGAAGCAGGAAATGTGGGAAGCCAGGTGACCCTGCCTCCAGGAAGGACTAAGGACACATGGGAAGAAAAAGAAGAGAAGAAAGCAGGAGGGCCAGGCATGTTGGGCAACACTCATGATCTCAGCACTTGGGAGTCTGAGACAGGAGGATGCCTCAAGGGTGAAATCAAAACTAAAAAGAAAAAGCAAAAACTGTTTGAGGCATAAGAACAGAAAAAGAGAGAATAAGGACCATGTGAGTGGTGGGAACTGAACTCAGGACCTCTGGAAGAACAATCAGTGTTCTTAACCACTGAGCCATCCCTCCAGCTTATAATATTACATTTGAAAGGAATCTACTCAAACTTTAAAACAGAAAACTCTGCCTTTGGGGATCCGAGGTGCAGATGGTCATCGGGAACTGGCGCTCTCAGATGTGCCACTGTTCACACAGAAGCTTCAGCTCTTTCTTATACACAAATGGGACAGACAGACAGACACTCAGGCGTCAGAGACTGCACTTCCACATATTTGTATTTGCATCTAAGTTTACAGTTCATGAGGTCTATCACAAGTTAAAAACACACACTCAACCCTGACTCATAGCCTCTGATACAAGTTTTCAAATCTGTGAATCATGGAAGTTAAATACTAACTAACTGTATTTAACTACCTACCAGCTACATCACTAAAGATGCCAATGTAGCAATGGAGTCGCACACAAAGATGACTTTGTATTTTTTTTTTATTTCCTTTGAGGTGTGTGTGTGTGTGTGTGTGTGTGTGTGTGTGTGTGTGATCCATATTTAACTTTTTGCTTTGTTTTTCTTTTTTGTGTGTTTTGAGCCAGGGTTTCTCTATATAACACCTCTGGCTGTTCTAGAACTCATTTTGTAGACCAGGCTGACCTCAAACTCACAGGGATCCTCCTTCCTTTTCCTTTGAGTGCTGGGATCAAAGGTGTGAACCATCACACCCAGCCAAGCCCCATGTTGCAGTTTAACTCTTTCTTTTTTTGCTGATTTTTGATCTAGATGACGTGTCTCTTAGTGAGAGTGTGGTCTTGGACCCTTCCAGGGTTTTGGTACCTTACCCACCTGTCCTTGTATGCCTCATAGGATTTGCTTTATGAACTAGGTACAACAAACACTTTCTAGCATTTGTTAGAGACAGGATGTTTGTCTCTTAGTCTATTTCAAGTCTTAATTTCCTTCCTGAATTTACCTCCAATATTGCTGCCTTTTTTCCTCGGTCTTGGATTTCATTCCCTGCTTCACTCAGTTGATTGTTTGACTCCTCCTTGAGCTCATTGACCTGTTTGTTCGCTGACGATGAAGCCTCACTATCTTGGTATGTAATTCACGATGGTCTCGAGTTGACAGTCTTCCTGTTTCTGCCTCCGGAGTACTGCACACGAATATGCCACCACATCCTTTTTAAGGGTTAAACTCTTTTTTTTTTTTAATTTAATGTTAATTTATTTTTATTTTTGTGTGTATTCCCGTTTTGCCTGCATCCGTGTCTGTACACCTTGTGAATGCAGTGCCCTCAGAGGCCAGGAGAGAGTGTTAGACTTCCTTGAATGGAGCTGTGGATCGGGGATCCGCTGTGAGGGTGCTGGGCACTGAATTCAGGCTCTCTGCAAGGGCAGCAAATGCTCTCTTAATTGTTGAGCAGTCTTTCCAGCACCACCACTGATCATTTTAAAATAAGACATTTGAAAATTTTGCACGGTGTCTGGTGATTTCAACAACGTCAGGTCTGATTGCTGAAGAGTTAGAATCTTGATTTTATTCAGAGGTTGTCTTAGCGCTTTTGTTTTTTAAGAGCATAATCCCAGTAATGCAGAGAGAGAAATGAGCAACCGTTGTGCCATCTTTGTCACCTCTCCGCCTGGAAAGCTGATGGTGCCATGGTCTATTTCCCATCTGGCCCTGTTCCTTTGCGCTTGTCAGCTCTCTGGGCACCTACCCATGCTCCTTAGAGCCCTGGAGCGTAGGTCTCTCTTCATCTCGATTTCTCTCATTCATAAAGTCCCAATGAAGTGGCTTTGAATCCAGAACCACACTTTGCCCGTTTTTATTTTTTTAAACAATTTGTTTTATAATTAATTTTAAAATCTCTTTGTTTTTTTGTTTTGTTTTGTTTTTGCTTTTTGTTTTGTTTTGTTTTTTAAATAAGTGTGCTGTAAAATAATTTACCCTATCTCTCTGGTGGCTTACATTTTCATTTCCTATATAATTTAAGTGAGAATTTCTTGATTTTTAAATGTATACCAATTTTGAAATAGTAAAGTTTTAACTTTTATATTTAAGTGTGTTGGAGAGCATATCAAAACAGCTGTCCATTTTCCACTGACGAGCTAATTCATACCATTTATTGTGTATTTTCTCCCTTACCTTTGATAAAAAAAATCTAGTTTTCATGTGCATGTGAGGCTGTATTGAGGCCCTTCATTTAGTTTTATTATTTCTTTCTTTCCCTACTTTTGAAAATGAGAAAATATTAGCATCTAGAATATTTAGATTTTAAAACAAACAATAAGCAAATAGCCAAATAGAAAACAGACAAGAGACTGTATTTAAGAAATAATATACTCTTGTATTTTGTTTCAATTGCTATGCCCTATTAAAAACTTTGGAGACGTCCCCCACCCCGATTCCCACCCCTACCCTGCTTCTGCAGGAGTATACTGGGCCAGAGAGGGCTTAGTGGGCAAAAGCACTTGACACACAACCTTGAAGACCTGACGTTGTTCCCACCAAAACAGCCAGATGTTCTGGGCCTTGTAACTCCAACCGCCTACTCCTAGGGACAAACGGAAGGGGGACAGGAGGACTAGCTGGAGACCTGTTTACCATAGCACAAGCCAAAAGAGAGGCGCTGACTCAGAAACAACCTGGAAAGAGAACTGATTTTTTATTTTATTTT
>JADRCD010236003.1:1296-13707 GCA_019843815.1 Montemys delectorum
TTAGAAAGACAGATAAAGAAATCCAATGACCACCAAATGCATCTTTGGGATCCTAGAATGAGGTGTGAGGTTATGTGTGACATAAAGAATGCTGAAGTTCACTGTGACATTTTTCACACACATGTATTACTATACTGTGTTCTTAGTCCACAGTATCTTCTCCAGTCTCCTGCATCCCTTCTAACTGGTCCTCTCTTCCTCTCAAGTAGGGCGTCATGCTTTCTTGTGATGTGTTGTTTATTATCCCCTTCTGTTCTCTCTCCTCATAGTTCCTGGGCTGGTCAGTCTTGCCACACAGACTAGAGTTCCTTGAAGAGGAACCTCAGTTGAAGATCTGCCTCTATCAGATTGATCTGTGGGAATGCCTGTCAGGTATTGTCTAGATTAATGATTAATGTTCAGCCCTCTATGAGTGGTCCAGCCAGGAGAAGGTATCTTAGGCTATAAAAGAAGGCAAGTTGAGTGAACCATGAAAAGCTATGAAACACCATTCTTCCATAGCCTCTGCTTCAGTTTCTACCTCAAGATTTTTGGTCTGACCTCCTGCCTTGATTCCTTTCATTATGGACTGTAAGCTGTAAGCTACATTGAATAAACCTTTGTCTTGCTTTTCACCATTAATGTAACTCATTAAACAAACAAACAAACAAACAAAAAATAAACCAAAAACCTCTGTTCTATACTAAGTTGGCTTTTGCCAGTGTTTTACCATAAAGTAAACTACAATAGTCCCCTTTCTACTACTCCTTTGAAGTTTTATAAAGACTTTGAATTTTAAATATATTAAATTTATGTGTTTGAATTTTTAAAGACTGTGGGACTTGGAATATTTGGAATGTCTATATTATAATATTGATTTAAGTGTGTAATCTTGGGGATGAGCAAGAAAGAAAAGATTATGGTTTAACAGTGATGTGTTTGTGCCTCAAGTTGATAAGGGATCAATTGTGCTGGCTAGTTTCAAGTCAACTTGACACAAGCTAGAGTCATCTAACAGGAAGAAGCCTTAATTGAGAAAATGCCTCCATAATATTAAGCTGTAAATAAGCCTGTAGGGTGTTTTCTGAACTAGTGACTAAAAGGGCAGGGCTTAGTCCATTGTGGGTGGGGCTAGCCCTGGGTTGATAGTCCTGGGTTCTATAAGAAAGCAGGCTGGGCAAGCCATGGTGAAAGCTAGTAAGCAGCACTCCTCCATAGCCTATGCATCAGGCTTTGCCTCCAGGTTCCTGCCCTGTTTTGAGTTCCTGACTTGACTTCCTTCATTGATGAACAATGATGAAGAAGCATAAGCCAATAAACCCTTTCCTTTCCAAGCTGCTTTGGTCATGACGTTTCATCACTGCAATAGTAACCCCAACTGGGACACAATATAATTATATTGTTCTCCTTCCTTTTCCTCTATTCAAACCCTTCTATGCACTCCCTTTATTCTCTTTCAAATTCATGGCATATATTTTTTCTTTTTTTTAAGATTTATTTATTATTATTTATTATTATAAATGAGTACACTGTAGCTGTCTTCAGACGCACCAGAAGAGGGCGTCAGATTTCATTATGGCTGGTTGTGAGCCATCATGTGGTTGCTGGGATTTGAACTCATGACCTTCCGAAGAGAAGTTGGTGCTCTTACCCGCTGAGCCATCTCACCAGCCCCTATATTTTTTCTAAATACATAAATACAACCTGCTCATTCGGTATAATGCTATTTGTACATATGTTTTCAGGGCTGAGCATTTGTTATTGGATAACCAATTATTGGGCTCTTCCTCAGGGAAGAGCATTTGTTTCACTCTCAGTGTTCCATAGTTGCCTGTAGTTCTTTGTCTTTCTCCAGGGTTCAGGCCTTGTAAGCTTTTCACTGTCCATGTTAGCTTGTCTATTGGTGTCCTCCTTGTTTAGGTCATGTTTGGGCAGCCATGTCGGTGAGACTTCCTGGGTATGGCTTCTTAGATTTCTAGGAGATACAATTTCACAGTAAACTCTGTTTATCTGGCCTTACAATTTTACTGCCCCCTTTCCTCAATGATCCTGAAGTCTTAGGTACAGAGTTGTGTTGTAGATGTATCAGTTGGGACTGGACTCCACAACTCTGCATTTTGATTGCTTGTGGTTTTTAGTAATGATCTCCATCTGTTGCAAAGAGAAAGTTTCCTTGATGAGGGATGAGGACTATGCTTTTCTGTCAGTATAAGGACAGATATTTAGATTGTAGTTAGGCATTATGTTGGTTTAATAAATTAGTGGTTATTGGTTCTCTTCAAGATCCATGTCTTCACTAACCCTGGGTATGTTGACTGGGTTTCCAGTACCAGGCATGATTTGCCTTTTGTGAAGTGGGTCTTTTTTTTTTTTTTTTTTAAGATTTATTTATTGTATGTACATGAGTACACTGTAGCTGTCTTCAGACACCAGAAGAGGGCATCAGATCTGTTACAGATGGTTGTGAGCCACCATGTGGTTGCTGGGAATTGAACTCAGGACCTCTGGAAGAGCAGTCGGTGCTCTTAACCGCTGAGCCATCTCTCCAGCCCCGTGAAGTGGGTCTTAAGTTCACTTAGTTGTTGATTGCTTCCAAGTAATGCATGACATTACGGCATCCTGCCCTGTTGGTCATTGTAGTTCATAGGTGTCATAGCTGGGTAGAACTATTAGTTTCTTCTCTCCTTTGGAAGTTGCCTCCTAGTATCGACCATAAGAACTAGTCCTTAGGGAGGAGGATCTCAGGTCAATTCCAGCTAAGAATCTTCTGGGCCCAATGTCCAAAGTGCATGGTGTCTTCAGCAATGGGGATTTGCTTTCCACCTATGGAGGCAATCGAAGGTAATAGCAACAACCTATAATCTTTTGGGAGTCTCTTGGATAACCCTGACACACCAAAACCCCGCAACATAAAAGAGGGCTTCTCATGCCTGGTGCTGAAGTTTTTTTTTTTTTTTTTTTTTTAGATGTTCTATGGCTCTTGGTGGAGCAATGTAAACCCAGATAAGAACATTTCACTTAAACTATATATGTATATTTACACATTGAGTTATGTTCATTATAGGTAGTTTGAACACATAGCCAATTGTATGGTTCCGTGTGACTCTTTCAGACACTCTCGCTGTTGCTTTACTCTCCTTCCTTTTTCTGGGTTCATCTTCTTCCCCTCCATAATTAGGGCCCCTCATTTTCCCCATCCCTCTCTCCAGGTCGTTTGGTTCCTTCTCTAGTGCTCCCTAGAGAAGAGTGTGCAGGATCTGGTGGGGCCGAGAGGTTGGGTGTTGCTATGTATTTTTATTTTATATTTTGAAGCTACTATGAATGGAATTTTGCCTGACTTCGTTCTCAGCCTGCCTATGCAGGAAGTTACAGATTTTTGTATGTTACTACTTTGCTGAGGTTATTTCTCAGAGCCAAGAGTTTCCTTGTAAAGTCTTTAAGTAAAGAATCGCACTGTTGACAAACAAGGGCAATCTGCCGTCTTTTACTTCTTTAGCATGTCTTATTGTTCTAGGCAAGACTTTGAAGACTGTGTTGCATAAAGTGGAAAGTGGGCATCCTTACCTCCTTACTGACTTTAGAGGAAATGCTTTTGTTTCCCCTTATGTCCCCATTTCCCCCTTCATACAGCACAGCTGAAAAAGTTTTAACCAGACAAGCTTGGCTACAGATTTGTTAGATGTAGTCCTTATTGAGTTTGGGGCATTCTTAGTGTCTTCGGGATTTTTATCAGGAAGAGATTTTTAACTTAGTCAAAGGGATCTCAAAATCCTTTTTTGTGTTTATTGGGGTGATCACATGATTTCTGTCTTTCTAGTATGTGTTATTTAACCTACCATGCTTTCCTGGTATGAAGCCAACTTGGTGCCATGGTGTATGATTCTCTTTTTTGTTTTGTTCTTTGAGACAAGATTTGTCTGTGTAGCCCTGGCTATCTGTAGACCAGGCTGGCCTGGAACTCAGAGATAAACCTGCTTCTGCCTCCTGAGTGCTGGGATTAAAGGCATGAGCCAACACTGCCTAAATAAGGTATATTTTCTCTATTGCTTAAATACTCTTTATTTTTAGACAATTCACATGAAATGTTTTGGTTTTGGAAATAATGCCTCCATTCTAAGTAAATCATGGTCAAAATAAAAGGGCTCAAGATGACATCAGTTCTTTTAAGTCTTGGCATTGTGTGGAGGACAAGCAATAGCCAATTATGATGACAAATGATAGATACGACAGAATTGCCTGATTTGTAAATATCTTTCCATATCTAAACTATCATCAGACTCAGACATTTGCATTTGTCTATTTATTCATTTATTTATTTTTGAGGCAGGCTTTCTCTGTTTAGTCTATGCTATCCTGGAACTCACTCTGTAAAACAGACTGACTTTCAACTCAGAGGTTCGCCACCTTGAGTGCTGGGATTAAAGGCGTGTGCCACTGCCTGGTAGTCAGGCTGGCATGCAGCACTCACTGCATTCCAGCCCAGTCAAGACTGCAGAATGAGACTCTGTCTCACAAAACAAAACCAAAAACAGATCAGTGGGAACAGTAGATTTCTGGAGGTCAGCTCCAGAAAATCTGATTTCAATGACCCTAAGAATATGTAGGTTGAAATCATCTTGGGCAAGTGGCTGTTAGTGAATGAAAATGAGCTCAGTAAGGAAACCAAAATAGCCAATCTATGGGTGAAGAGGAAAAGGTTATTCCAAATTGCCAGGGCAGTCTCCTAGGAAATCAGAAAAGCTACAGGGAAAAAATTTATAGGGCTAAAAAGCCTAAGGGTTAGCATTATCATGTTAAAAGAGATGTTAATGAAAGAGCCACTTGTTCCTCTTGCCAGAGATTAGAAGAATGACTCTGGTTTTTGTTTTTGTTTTTGTTTTTTTTTTGGTGGTGTTGTTCTTGTTGTTACTGTTGTTTTGTTTTTAAAGATTTATTTATTTTATGTTTATGAGTGCACTGTAGCTGTACAGATGGTTGTGAACCATCATGTGGTTGCTGAGAATTGAACTCAGGACTGCCCGGCTCACTCTAGCCTAAAGATTTGTTTATTATTATATGTGAGTACACTGTAGCTATCTTCAGACACACCAGAAGAGGGCATCAGATCTCATTATGGATGGTTGTGAGTTACTATGTGGTTGGTTGCTGGGATTTGAACTCAGGACCTTCCGAAGAGCAGTCAGTGCTTTTAACTGCTGAGCCATCTCTCCAGTCCTGTTTTTTTTTGTTTTTTTTTTTTTTTTGTTTTGTTTTGTTTTTTAACAAGAAGGACTTATCTTCAAGTTCCTGAAGAGATGGTGGCTTTGGGTAAATGCCTGACCTTGGGAAAAGAAATTTCTTGGGGAACCAGACAGCAGAAGCAAGATTGAGCCTGATGTACCCAGAAGGCAGAAAGCAGAGACTGGAACCAGGAAGAGTGGTAGCCAGTGGTCCAGTCTTACAACAAGGGGAGAGGCTGGGATTGGCAGGAGGCTGTCTAAGGTTGGGGCTTCCCTGGGCAGGGACCGACTAGGACATCCTCTGCTACATATGCAGCTGGAGCCATGAGTCCCACCATGTGTTGGTGGGACTAGTCCCTGGGAGCTCTGAGGGTACTAGTTAGTTCATATTGTTGTTCATTCTAAGGGGCTGTAAACCCTTCAGTTCCTTGGGTCCTTTCTCTAGCTCCTCCACTGGGAACCCTGTGCTCAGTCCAATGGATGGCTGTGAGCCTCTACTTCTGTATTAGTTTGGTACTGTCAGAGTCTCTCAGGAGATAGCTATATCAGGCTCCTGTCAGCCAGCACTTGCTGGCATCCACAATAGTGTCTGGATTTGATGATTGAATATGGGAAGGATTCCCAGGTGGAGCGGTCTCTGGATTGTTCTTCCTTCAGTCTCTGCTCCATAATTTGTCTCTCCAACTCTTTCCCTGGGTATTTTGTTCCCCCTTTTAAGAAGGAACGAAGTATCCACACTTTGGTCTTCCTTCTTCTTGAGTTTTTTTTATTTTTAATTTAAGCTTTTTGTCTCATATTGATTTGTTTAAGCATTTTTTAAAAAAGATTTATTTATTTTTATGTATGAGTACAATTATAGCTGTCTTCAGACACATCAGAAGAGGGTGTCAGATCCCATTACAGTTGGTTTTTTGAGCCACTATGTGGTTGCTGGGAATTGAATTCAGGACCTCTGGAAGAGCAGTCAGTGCTCTTAATCATACTTTTAACAGTGTTACCAACACTTTTAACAGTGTTACCAGCTGGGGATCCAGTGTTTAAACACCTGAGCCTGAGGGACATCTGACATTCAAAGGGGCAGAAGCTGTGTGAGTGTATACTAGGGCTTTCTCTGGTAGGTTAGGCATGCCCAGGTCGGAATGGTTTGTTCCTGAAAGCTGTATGTTGAGACTTTGCCCCAAGGTGGTAGTATCAGCAGATAGTACCATGGTGCGGCCATTAGACTGTGAGTTCAAAGCCTCCTCCCTGGGGTTTATTGCGCTTACATAAGATACCCCATGGGACTGGGGAGATAGCTTAGTCAATAAAGTGCTTACTGCACAAGCATAAGGTCCTGAGTTCAGTTCTCAGCAATCACACAGAGAAGCCAAGTGTAGTAGTTGTATGTAGCAACCATAATTTCAGCACTGGGGTACGGAATATGAACAAAAATGGCTCCCATAGACTCATAGAGAGTGACAGTGTTAGAGATGTGGTCTTGTTGGAGGAAGTGTGTCCTTGGGGATACATTTTGTGGTTTCAGATACTCAAGCCAGACCCAGTTTCTCTCTCTTCCTGATACCTGCTGATCCAAATGTAGAACTCTCAGCCCCTTCTCCAGCACCAGGTCTGCCTGTGTGCCGCTTTACACCCCACCATGATGATAATGGACTAAACCTCTGAACTGTAAGCCAGCCCTAATGAAATGTTTTTCTTAGTCAGAGTTGCTGTGGTCAAGGTGTCTCTTCACAGCAATAGAAACCCTAACACAGTAGGTATGGATCTCTGGGGCTCACTGCCCAGCCTAGTATAATTGGTGACCTCCAGACTCAGGGAGAGATATCCTATCTCAAGAGATAAATAGGGGAGAAGTCAAGGAAGACACCTAGCAAAGGCCTCTGGCCTTTGCATACACATACACCTGCATGTGTACCTGTAGTCGGGCAAATGTGTCATACACACACACACACACACACACACACACACACACACACAGACCTAAGAGCACTAATTCTGCCGTCTTTGAACTACTCTTCATATTTGAGAAGAATTTCTTCTATTGTTGACAAGCCTCTGCATCTGTGGCATTTTGTGACAGCAACCTTACCTGAGACGATCAGCAAAGAAGAAGGCCATGTGCTCCCTTCATTTTCTCTGCTTTCCTCAGATGCATAGGGAAGTTGCACAGTTAGGGCTGAGTGGCTGTCATTGAAGCTTCTGCCTGTCAGTCATAGCATGTGGTAGAGCTGTGCCAAGTAGGGTACTCTGTCCATTGGCCTATGAGCTACTGGACATGCAGTGTGGCCACAGGTGTTTTCCTAATGCACCCTTCTCCAACTAGAGAAAAGCAGACGAAAGACAGCAATGATGGTGCTGGGGAGTGGCTTTATTAGGTGTCTGAAAGGTTCTTAGTAGCTGCAGAATGAGTGGGTTCAGGGGGGCCCTTACTCCAGGGATAGCCCTGTGCTAAGGGTGGGACTGATATTTGTAGAAATGGCCAGGGATGATTTTCAGAGGTAGCAGGGGAGCCCTGGAAGTTATTTTTCTCGAGGCCAAGGCCCATAGCAACTAGACTTGCAAGAGCTGGCCAGGTATCCCTGATAAGAGCCAAAGCTATATATACTTTGTAGCAGCTGGGCCAACAAGAAGCCAAAAGAAAATGTTCATGCTTGGGAAAGAATAATGGTGAGAGAACAGAGCTAGTGGAGGCGACTGGCTTTGTGTGCTGGGAGACACAAGCAAAGCCTGGGCTAGAATTCCTAACAGGGGTTGTGCTTATCTGGTTATAGTCCTGCAAAGATAAAAATTAGATCTTGCATTGACAGCACACTAGGGAATAGCAGCTAGACTGGCAACAGTGGGATTTGCAACATCTGGATTGGTAGCATTAGGGCTTTTTAACAGCTGGACTGGCAAGAATAGGGCTTACAGCAGCTGGACTAACAGCAGCAGGGATTACAGCAGCTGGACTGACAGCAGCTGGACTGGCAGGAGCTGGACTGGCAGGAGCAGGGCTTGCAGCCCCCACAATTGGAGCTGGAACAGACAGGAACACAGCAGCAAGACTTGCAGCAGCTAGACTCACAACAACTGGACTTGAAACATCCACAGGAGCCACAGCCTCCCTTGCAGCCCCCACAGCTGGAGCAGGAACAGACAGGAACACAGCAACACACAGGTTTGCAGCAGCTGGAGCCACAGCCCCCACAGCTGGAGCCACAGCCTCCTGAACAGCCACAGCAGCTCATGGTTCTGGAGTTTGGTTGAGGATGGAGTAGGTCAGAGGAGCAGGTGGAGAGGAAGGTGTGCAGGTGTGGAGCCTTCTGAGCCTGGGGTCTTTATATTCCTGCCCAGGTCAGGTGTGAGGCTGGCACAAGATAATTTCCAGGTTCTTGTTTGTACTGTTTTTTTTTTTTTTAAGGGCCACTTTCTCTTGTTTTCCTGTAATTATCATCCCTTCATGCTCCACCCATTGGTCTTTGGCTCTTTGTTGCCCGATAAGTCCAACTCTGGTGCTGAATTTGTGTCAAGAGTAGATGGATCAAGGCCCCCAAAGGTCCTGCTCATTTCAATAAAATACAGACATATATTTGTCTGTACTTAAGTAATTAATGTTTTTGCTGTGTATGTGCATGCAGTGTCTGTGTGTGTCTGTCTGTATGTATGTATGCATGTATGTATATGTACATGCGTGGAAGTGCATTCAGGTGTGTGCATGCTTGTGGTGGCCAGAGGCTACTCACAGGTTTCTTCCTTAATTACACTACTGCATATACTGAGACAATGTTTCTTGAAGCAACTAGAACTTTCTATTCTGGCTAATGCACCTAGCCAGCTTGTTGGGCATTCTCTGTCTGCCTCTGGCATGCTGGATTGCAGGTAAACTGCTGTGCTCACCCTGCAAAGCTCTCTCTGTCCCTGTCTCTGTCTCTGTCTCTCTTTCTCTATGTGTCTCCTCCCCAACACTGTGTGTGTATGAAAGGGGTAGGTGTACATATGTGCACATGTATGTGGAAGCCCGAGGCCAACCTGGGTAACATTCATCAGAAGCTGTCCATCTTGTTTTTGAGGCAGGGTCTCTCACTGGCCTGAGACTCTCCTATTAGGCTAGGCTAGTTGAATGAGATCTTGCTGTCTCCACCTCTCCAGTGCTGTAGTTAAATGTCACCATTCCAGGCTTTTAGGATGGTTTGGGGTAATAAACTTGGGTCCTCACGAGTGTGAGGTGAGTACTTCACCAATAGAATTGTCTCTAAAATCCCAAGTTCTAATTTTAATTCTAACAATTGTCTGTAGAGTTTCTTTGTTTTTCCATTAACATTTATTTTTACGTGAAACTTTGAAAGCACTCCTTCCTTTTTAATCTTTGTAGCATTTGTTTGTGGTTGACCTATGCCGTGTCTCACTGGCACAATGGCAGCTTTGACTTATTCCTGATTTTCCAGGTAACATGCCTAACATTTACTAGGTGAAAAGGGTATTGTACCTTCTGGGTGGGATGTTTTATTAGTTTAAGGAAGGTCCTTGTATTAGTCAGGGTTCTCTAGAGTCACAGAACTTATGGGTAGTCTCTGTATGGTAAAGGAATTTGTTGATGACTTACAGTCTGTAGTCCAACTCCCAACAATGGTCAGCAGCAGCTGTGCATGGAAGTCCAAGGATCTAGCAGTTGTTCAGTCCCACAAGGCAAGCAGTCAAAGGAAAGAGAGAGAGAGAGAGAAAGAGAGACATCTTCTTCCAATGTCCATATAGAGGACTCCAGAAAAAGGTGTGGCCCAGATTAAAGGTGTGTGCCACCACACCTTTAATCCCAGATGACCTTGAACTCAGAGATCTTCCTGTCTTAATCTTCAAGGACTCATAGCCACTATGTCTCAAGATCTCCATGCCAAGATCGAGGTCACAAACTTGTATCTCTCAGCCTCCAGATTAGGATCATGGGTGAGCCTTCCAATTCTGGATTGTAGTTCATCCCATATATAGTCAAGTTGACAACCAGGAATAGCCACTACAGTCTCCTTTGTCTCTAACTTGCTGATCATTTTCCTTTGTCCTCAAAGAGTGAGAACTTCACCGTGTGGCTTTCTGTACACTGGGATCCCCTTTTACTCAGTATAGTGAAATACTGATTTTAAAATGTGGGTAACCCTTGTCCTACTGAGGCACATGACACTAATGCTAGTATAATTTGCATTGTATTACTGATCCATAAATGAAATTTTGGGGGGGGGGTTGAGATAGAATCTCCCTAAATAGCTCAGGCTTGCCTCCACCTCCCGAGTGCTGGGGTTAACTACCTGTGTGGACCACATCCCGCTTGAGGGCTTTTGTTTTGCTTCATACATTTCAAGCTGGTTGCTGACATGTAGCTTTTGAACAGCCGACTACTACATCAGACTGCTCTGTGCCTCTGTTTCCTCCTGCTATTCCTGGGACTTTCAAGTATCCAGCGCACACAGTCCCCAGCCATGTAAGATGGACCTCTCTCAAACTGTCTACTTCTGGAAAGGTTTGTACACGGCAGAAATGACTCAGTCCTGGGTTGTTTTGGGGAGCTTGCTTTTGGGTGCTTATGGTGGGGGCAACATTAACTTTTATTTATTTATTTATTTATTTATTTATTTTTTAATTTTTTCGAGACAGGGTTTCTCTGTATAGCCCTGGCTGTCCTGGAACTCACTCTGTAGACCACACTGGCCTCGAACTCAGAGATCCGCCTGCCTCTGCCTCCCAAGTGCTGGGATTAAAGGCATGCGCCACCACCGCCTGGCCTATTAACTTTTAGTAGCCAATCTTTTCTTCTTTTGCTCTCCGTCTTTTTCTGGTACACATGTGTGCACATGTACCTGTGGAGGCCAGAGGATAATCTTAGGTGTTGTTCCTCAGGTACCACTCACCTTTTATTGTTTCTTGTTGTTTTCTTTTATTTCTTTTTTCTTTTATACTAACCTTAGTACTATGTGCTTCAGTAGGGCAAGGATTATTCACGTTTTAAAATCTGTCTATAGTTCTGGAATTCGCTCTGTAGACCAGGCTGGCCTCGAACTCACAGAGATCGTCCTGCCTCTGCCTCCCGAGTGCTGGGATTAAAGGTGTGTGCCACCACAGCCTGGCCCTTTTTTTTTATTTTTTGAGACAGGGTCTCTCACAGGTTTGGAGCTGGATGATCAGGATAGGCTGGCCAGCCGGTGAGCTCCGGGGACCCGCCCATCTCCAGTCCACCCGCAGCAGGATTTCAGGAACATAGTGTGTGCTTGTCTTTTGTATGTAGTTTCTGGAAAATAAAACTCAGATCCTCATGTTTGTGTATTGAGTACTTTAGCAATTACTGAGTCATCTCCTCACCTCCTGTGTTTCTTTTATCTTTTAAAGTTTTGTTTTGAAAGATTATCTATTTTATGTGTATGAGTGTTTTGCCTGTGTATTAGTCAGGGTTTTCTAGAAACATAGAACTGATAGAGTGAATCTATATATAGCGGTTTGACTATTCTAACAATGGCTGTCTCCTGACAGTAAATCCAGGAATCCAGTATTTGCTTAGTCCACAGGCTAAATGTTTCAGCTGGTCTTTAGCGTATGTCAGAATCCTGAAGAGGTAGGCTCTAGTACCAGTGAAGGGATGGACTTGCCATTGAGAGCAAGGACCAATAGGCAAAGAGCAAACACTTCCTCCCTCCACGTCCTTTATATAGGCTACCACCAGTTAAATCTGTCCCCAGATTTAACTTGGACCTTGCCACCTTAAAACATCTAGATTTAGGGTGGGTCTTCCCATCTCAAATGATTCAATCAAGAAGACTCCCTCGGGCTGGAGAGATGGCTCAGCGGTTAAAAGCATTGCTCTTCCAGAGGTCCTGAGTTCAATTCCCAGCAACCACATGTTGGCTCACTGTAGGGTTAAATATGGGCTGCCTCGTCCAGCCCAGGGCTCGGGCTGCTGGGTGAGGCAGGATGCAGGAAGTCTGACTGCACAGACCCCACGCCACTGGGTGGGTGTTGGACTGTGAGAAGCCACAGGACCTCGTCCCGGTGGTGAGGAGTCACAGTCTGAGGTCCCCGTGGACCTGCCGGAATTGGCTCCGGGTCCCCAGGCCTGCACGGAGGTGGAGGACTATAGTGCAGGCTTTCGGACATCCCAGATGTAGCTGTAATGCCACAGAAGAGCTGAGAATGAAGTGGAGACCGCAGGCTCTGGACCAGGGCCGAAGGGAAAAAAAGGGCAGGGGGAGAGAGA
>JADRCD010236004.1:0-10420 GCA_019843815.1 Montemys delectorum
CTTCATTGGATGCATGTAAGTGCCCATCCACGGCGCCAGAGTCCTCCAGGGTTATTGCACCAAGGTTTTCTCTGGTTGGGAGAATGGATTCCTTTTGGAGGAAAAGAGCTCCTCGCTGCCCAAGTGTAAAGGGAGCTTTTCTTATCCTGCTCACCCTTCCAGGGAACGCTGCCAGAGCTTTCTTTCCTGGCTAACGTTTTAGCACTTGAGCCAGCAACAGCAACTGGGAAGATGAAGTGGAAGTTAAAGAAAAAAGAAAAAGAAAAAGATAGAGCTTAAAAATAAAACAAACAGACAAACAAAAAAATGCCTGATCAAACAAAGAGAATTCATCTAGAAATCATAAAAAAAAACAAAAACAAAAAAAAAAAACCAGACCTGGGTATGCATAATCTCAACTCTCTGAAGGCCTAGGCAAGAACCTTGCAAATTTAAGACTTGGCAGGAAGGAGGGGAGTGATTTTGTTCTTATTTATAACAAAATAGCAATACTGTGAGTATTCCTTAATTGGGTTTTTGACAGTAAACTGGTATCATATATGCACGGCTTCTGTGGGGCTATGTGATTATGAACTTTGGTATTCACAAAGATGAATTTAAGAAAAAAGCTAGTTGGACTACAAAGATGGATGGCCCGGTGGTTAGTGCACTTGCTGCTCTTCCAGAGGACCTGAATTAAATTCCAAGCCCTCCTGGGAGCAGAGGGCTCCAAACTGCCTGTAATTTCAGTCCCAAGGGGGATCCAGAGCCCTCTTCTGGCCTCTAGAGGCATTACACTTATGTGATTCACAGACCTACCTACAGGCAAAACATTGACACACATAAAATAATATTTAGATTGCTTGCTAAATAAGAGGGTGAACTAGTCATGATAAGCACGTCCAGGATGACAGACAGATATGGAATTATATAATAAGACAAGGTATATTTTCAGTGAAGTCCATTTAGTACAGAAAGGGTTAAACTAGATCACAGGTAAAGCCAGGTAAGTTGCCATGAGTCACCAAGATGTAGCTGTTGGAGCAGTGGAGACAGGGCTGCAAACGTCTCCAAGGAATGTGGGAGGGGGACTTCCTGCACATCTCTCCTTTGCTGTAGCCTACACCGTTTACTGCTTTAAACCGATCTCTATCCTAGACAGCTCTATGTCTCATGGCCACTGTGAGGGGCTTCCTGACATGCTTACATGTGTAGTTCAATAAATACTAATCACGTACTTTGTGGCAGATATCCGTTGGACTCCCTAAATATAAAGCTGAAGAAACAGGAGCATTTCCTTCCATGAAGGTTTTGTTTTTAAACACACTATTAAGTAGGTAGAGGCGCTTCTTTTGTTTTTTGTTTTTTAAATGTGGGCTGAATTTAATGATACGTATCAGCAACTCACTTTTCTGTTCCCTACAGGAGGCTGGAGTTCAAAAATGAGAAATGAGGTGAGCAATCCTTCTCTAACTTTTCTTGTATTGCTTGCAACTATAAATCAAAGGGCAACTGTTAACCGAAGAAAATCAATCTCTTCATTTACCACCTTACTATAATGATCAAACACCTCACAGGTCTGTAGTGAACCCAGACTATGCCGCACCACACCACACTGATCGGTTCACCACTAAAGACAAAACAGTTGTACTTCAACATTCTGGTTATTTTTTTTAAGGATGCTTATCCATACTGCTTACCTTTATACTTTAAATGGAAAAATGTTAGACTGCTTTCTCTACCCCTCCTTTAAAACACACAAAGGCCACTGACACATCTAGCTTCACCTGTCAACTCCTACACTCATCACCCAAGGAGGAGAGAACACTGAGCTGTCTCCCAGCAAAAGCAAGCTTGTGCTGGGCGGTGAACGTTGTCAGTCCCATGAGCTAAGGACCTTCTGATGTGGCTGTTCTCTGAGCAGTTTTAGGTCCCAGGCTGCCCTTAGGCCTTCAGATTAAGGTCATCACTTCCCCTCCACCATAAAAGGAAAAAAAAAGAGACTCCTTCGAATAACCTTCCTAGAGGAAGGCATATGGGAATGAAGCACACACCCCTGGAGCAGCTCCGGGAAATGCTTTTCATTCAGTACCTAGAAGCTCACTATGTCTGTCAGCGTTGCCGGGGAGTCGGAGAGATGCGGTATGGAAGAAAAAGGTCAGCCCAGCTGTTCGCATCAGTAACATTGCAGGAACAAAATTATCAAGAAAAAGGAGAGAAACGTATTACCAAGCATCATGCTCCATATTTTCCCTTAAATTTATATTCGGGCAAAAATACCGGACAAAAAAATACTTCAAGACACAGGTACTCTGTGGGCTGACACAGTGACACAGAGAGGATTTTTTTTTTTTTTAATCCCGTTAGAACCTGTAAATGACTCTACAGAACATCTGACACCCCCAGGATGCCCGACATGTGAAGAGAGAGAGTGCAGGAGAAAACTAGGAAGTAGGAAATGAAAGCAGCAAACACAGTATTAATAGGTGGGCTGGGTGGCAGAGGTAGGAGTGAGGGGACAGTGGAGTCCAGAACTGCACAGTTATACCCTGACTCAATAAGAAGTACCTTATATTCATTCACATGTAGCCCTTATGAGTAACTACTGTATCCACACTGCTCTCGGTACTCACGAGACAGCCATTTAAAAAAAAAAAAAAAAAAAAGATGTGAAACTCTTACCCTTCTAGACCTGTACTCTAGCACAGAAAGACAGGACTGACGTAAACTAATGTAAATGGCAAGGTAGAAGGTAACAAGGGCCACACAGGGAAGCAAACAGGGAAGAGGTTCCAGGCTACACTGCTCAGGAGCCAGGGGCGTCTGAGCAAGCACCTCAGGGGAAATGGCCAGAGCCCATGTAGGGGCGATGGACTCCAGGGAGAAGGAACAGCAAAGGCAAAGAGCTGCAGGCCAGAATGAGCCTCAAAGCCTGAAGGAGTAAGATAGAGGCCAATATGTTGGGAAGCCCTAACTCTTCTTTGAGGAGCTGGGTACCATTAGGGACAAGTTATGTTGTTAACACGGTCACATTTTCATAGAGCAGAGACCTGCTCCCACACATGGGTAATTAAACCCTTAGGCCTAAAACGGAAAAATTAGCAAAAGGACAGTGAACAATCCCAGGTCAGGCAGCCAACAAGGCTTTAGTACACGTATTCCAAAATCAGCACCACAAAGACGATCTATTCTTCTTTTAAAAAAAGAAAACCCACCTGAGTTAATCTAAACATTTACTGTTTAAAAGTGATCCATCCGTGTCCCATTTCTCACCTAACAGAGGGCGGTTGGGTGACAGACAACAGAACCTAATCCTCATTGAGAAATGAATGGAATAACCAAAGTGGCCTTCCGAGAGCTCACTGTCCCAGTAATTGGCTGCAAGAACTTGTGAAGAAAGAAACTTGTCTTCAGTGTGCACTACTACACCACAGCATAGTACAGTCAAATATATAAATAAATAGATAGATAGATAAATAAATAAATAAATAAATAAAGGCGGTGGGCTCTCCTTCAACAAAAAGGGTGCCTTTAACAGTAAAGCCCTGGAAACCAGTTTTCACTTGTCAAGGGAATGGGTACACTGTATTATTTACATACAAGAATTGCCTGAAGTAGCTAGTATGTGTAGAGACCTACATGGGCCTCAAACAAAATTATTAAACAAGCAAGTTGTATGTATATGGAACTGTGCAATTAATGTAAAACTGGGCACATAAATGCTCATGGATTTTCATAGCACAGGACCTAACATGCTTGGAAACTATGTATGTACTAACTGGACATTTGTGCTTACTTGAGGCCAAAAACAGAAGAAAGGACAGATAAAGTATTTGTTATCATTTATTTTTATCTAAGGGGGGAATATGAAGGAAATATGGACTCATTAGCAACTTTTAGACCTATACAGTGGAAAGATGAATGCCTAACTTTGCTCAATTTTCCTTTATCTTTGAAATATTTCACATGTATTTCTATTTTGGAAGACAGGCCGGCTAGGAAAGGAAGAGAGGGGAAGACAAGACTAGACCATATCCTGTTAACTCCAAGGCCCACTTGGCTTTAACTCCAAATCTTGATTTCTCTACCTATAAAGGTAGGTGGCACTGGGGTGGGAGTTAACATGGTTGTAGAATCCATGTTAGCATACCACACGTATGTGTTTAACAGCCAATAACAATAAAAAGGAACAAAGGGGCCATGTTGCCGCCCAACAGATAAAGGAACTTTCTGCCAAGCCTGAAGACCTGAGTTCAATTCCCCAAACCCAGATCATAGGAGAGAACTGATTTGACAAGTTGTCCTCCAATCTCCACAAACACACTGTGGTGCTCACATGAAAACATACAGACATCATACACATACATACATGCACATACAACTGCACATACATACATGTCTCTCTCTCTCACACACACACACACACACATGCACACACACATTCAAACAAAAACAAGGGAGATGGTGTCGGTACCTCCTGCTTACACTCGTTGAGAAGTGGAAGTCTAGGAACAGTAAATGTTAGCAGCCAGTGTATTACTTTCTCACGGAATCCCCAGTGACGGGGTAGTCCATTCTTAATCCGTTTTACTGTGGCAGTACAAAGATCTTTGAACTGTGCTATGAACTCCTGCACTGCCCTTTAAAGTCATAAAAACACATCTCAGGATGTAAATGTAAATAATACAATAAACTCATTCATGTAGCATCTCCAAGGTTGGAGACAGAACGGACAGCCTAGTAAGGGATGACTCTCCTAGTACTTATTCAACAAGAATTGGATTTCTTTTGATAAAACTGGCTGCCCTGTAAGCCTAAGGGAGAAAAGACTCCGATTGTAAGTTATCACTAACAAAAGATAAAATTAAACCCATCAATCAAAAACAAAAGGACTAGAATTCACACGTGTAAGCAAGGGCCCGGCACTCGGCACTCGTGGGACAAAGCAAAGTCCAACCTCCCTGGGATTCACAGGCTTTTTTCTAAGTCAAACCCATAGGAGATGCAAGTTCTAGCTAAAAGAGCTAACACTAGATCCTCTAAGGGACACAACTTGTTCCTCTCTAGGCCAGCCTTCACAACCTTGAGATCTTCATACCCCAGACAATGAGCAGCCTTCCCAGTCCCAGGCAGGGCCATGCCATTCATCCCAAAGTGGATAGCATTCAAATCACCTGTGAGTTCAGAGTGAGGGGAAGCAGCAAGTACGAAGTGAGCGGCCTTGTATCTGCATACTTGGTAGCGAAGTAAAGTTAAGCTGAGCTGGGCTCCTTGGAAAAGAAAGCCTGGCTTTATATAAAGCTCAGGCCTTTGTGAGGTCACCTCTGCCTCTTTAAGTCACAGTGGGCTCCATCTGTTTTACTCTCCCCATCTGTTGCCTTTCCATACTTAACCCCACCACACTAAAGGAGATGCGAAATCCAAAATGAAAAACTGCTGGAAACTGCAGAACCTAAACTGGGGATACAAACTGGCCCAAGACAGTAGGAGAGAGTTGAAAGGAGGATGGATGCCCGCCCTCCCAGAGGGGTCGCGAGGGATGCTGACTTAAGCCCAGCAGCTTGCAGTGTGCCCCAACTCCAGCATCCTCCTCCCTGCCCTCCTAAAAAGCTGTGGTGGGGAAAAAATGACAAGGAGAGTTGGGGGCAGGGGGCCGTGGCAGGCCCAGGGTGGTCTCGCCTGCGCCCTCCCGACAGCTCACCGACTCCCTTGAGTCCGTAAAGGAACAATAGCGGACTGCAGATCTCCAGAGCCACCCGGCGTCTCCCGCTCCCACCTCAGTCTCTGGCTTTTCCAAGTTCAGCCAAGAGGCGGGTCGAGCCAGGAAGCACGGATTGGGGCACCGGACCTGGGTCAGGGCACGCAGGTGGGACGAGCTGTCCCGGGGTCGCAAGCCACATCGTCCTCCCGGGTCTGGTCATTCATTCCCACCCGCGCTCCCTCCGCAGACACCCCGCGCCACTGGCCCCGCACCAGACCGCCAGAGGCGGCGAACCCCCTTTCCAAACTAGGTCGCACCTCTCTTTCTGCCAGCTCCCCATCATCCTCTCGTTCCTCCCCCACACCCCCAACTGCCTTCGGTGGACAGTGGGCGGCCAAAGCTGTGTCCAGACCGTAACTCCCGCCCCGCTCCTCCCGGCGCCCCGGAGCTGTGCGCAGCCCCAGACACAAAGGCGGGGACCGAGCCCAGAGCCCGCACCCCAGCCTCCCCGCTCGGCGCCGCCACTCACCCCATCCAAGCGGCGGCCTCAGCTCCCAGCCCCGCTGGCCGTCCCTCCCGCCGCTTCCCCAGGAAAGCGCGGCTGCCGGGCTCGCTTCCTGCTCGGCTTCCTGCGCTGGGTCCCTCCTCCTCCTCCTCCTCCTCCTCCTCCTCCTCCTCCCGCCGCCGGGTCAGTGGGCGCTCAGCTCCCCGGCTCCGCCGGCAGGGCGGGGGCAACGGCAGCACCACCACGTGGCCGCCGGGCGCCGGCCCCAGACCTGGATCCCGTGGGCTCCAGGAGGGAGGTGCTAGCCACTCCCACCCCGCGCGGCCCCAAATTCCCGGAGTCAGGTGACCTGGCCCCGGAGCTGCTCCCGGGACCTGCGAGAAGTGCTCTCCGACCGCCCCCGCCCCGGCCCGCGGCGCGTCCAGGACGTCCACGCTTGCTTTTGATTTCTGCGGATCGCGGGAATCCCTCTGCGTGGATCTGTCTCACACCTTAACTTGAAGTTAGTGGGATCCACGGTAGGCGGATCCCACCGCTGGGGTAGGATAAGGGCCCGAAAAAGTACTTGTTTCTGGTCAATTTCCAAAGTTATCTGTAGTCTTAGGAAAAGCAGAGTCACTGACCCACGCCCCCTCTGAACCAGACTGGAATCGGTTCCATTTCCAATGTGAACGAAAAGAAAGTAAACGAGAATGTACTCACATTTTCTGGGCTGAACCAGTTGGTTGGAGGGACTGTTTCCTAACATTCCTCAGGTGGTTAAGACAAAACTTAGTTGTGCTCTGCTCAGGAGTTGGGAGACTATCTACAGCCTGGACTGACGGGCTAGATAGGAGCAGGAGCGCCCTCAGCGGGGTGGCTTGAATTGGAAGTCCTGAAATCCAGTGAAGCTTCCCTCTCCCAGACCACCAGGACCGGACTTCTGAACCGAATCGACTCCTCCATTAATTGTGAGGATTTGAAATCTCTCCATTATTCCCCCAATTTAGGAGGCTTTTTAGTTCCACTAGCCAGCTAGGTCTTAAAAGTTTGACTCACCAAAGCTCCATGGGACTTCTGGTCGATGTTGTGTCTTTCGCACAGACAGGTTTCTAGAGTAATCGGTATAGCTATTTTTGCTAGGATCCGCTGTAAGTCCACTGAAGTAAGGAGAGAAAACAGCCAGTTCCAACAGCAGTGAGATTCACCCTAACTGCAATCAGTGCACCGTATCTTGGCTTTGTGTCTTAGCATCGGATCCCGTGGTGTTTTTTTTTTTTTTTAACCCCACCCCTTAGCTCCTCTCCCTAAGAGAACACCTTGCTTTTACAAGCGAACTTGCCAATTAGAAAACAAAAGCTTCATCTTTAGCTCAATAGTCTTTGCTTCCAAAGCACCATACATCAAAAAGATTCCCCGCCCCGGGGGGAGTGGGGTGGGGGCAGTGGGGAGCCAATTCAAAGCCAGATACACACTCTTACACGTGTGATGTGGAACTGAAAACCACACTAAAAGAAACAACTGACAAGCACCCTGTGTTGTGCTGGCAATGTCTACTACCCAGGTTTTTCATCTCGGGTCCTTTAATCAGTTACCAACAGAGCATTTAAGTACCTTATACCGACCCTCCAGCATTGAGGGAGCTTAGCCACCTGTGGATTTCTCACCTCTGCTTTTTGTTGAATCAAAGGCAGCTAGCTGGGAGGGTGGTTGGTACAGCCTGTCAAAGGCTCCTTTGGAAATGTCAGTGCGTGCATATTGTTTAGGAACCGATGACAAGTTGCAGTTAAACTATTAAACAAGTGTCTCTCTAACCAGCCTTTCATTCCCCAAGGACCTCACCTCTGCTAATCTTTCCCAGTCACCTACAAAGACCCTTTCTCATGCTGCCCTGTTCCCATAGGTGTCTTGTATGCTACTCTCATTAGTTTATAACCCAGCCCCCATCAGCAAGTTTGTTGTGTGTGAGGCACTGTGAGGAGGGAAGATTGTGCCAAAACCATTTGCAGATTCGGTCTTTTCAAACTCAAACCTGACACCCAGTGTGCCCTAGAGTCTTCTCCTACCTTAGACAAACCCTTAAAATGCCCCCCCCCCCGTGGTTCAGTGGGGTTAAGTAATCTCTTCTCATTGCTTTGTTTTTGTTTTGCCTGTGAGTTTTAGAAATGCTAACCGAGCTCAGTCTGGGACTGTAAATGGGCTGCCAGAATGAAATGAGCACCTGCTATCAAAAGTCTGTTTAAAATCTGATGGGATGAACAGGTTGCATGGGAGGTATAAATTTTTTGTAACCTATTTTTATTAAGGGTTTAACCTTTCCTCTAGCCCACCACCCAACAGAAGTAGTGGAAGAGAAAGGTTATTAGGATATGGAGAGAGTAGACCTGTTTAGCAGTAGTTTTTTGGGGTGCAAGCGCAGTCTTCTTTGGCAGCATTCAGTCCTGTAGCAAACCCCAAATATGACTCAGCAGCTACAGACCAGTCCTCTAGGCAGTCAGGCAGTACACACGAACCAGCAGCTACAATCTAGTCCTTTTAGTAAGCAGACACTAGACAGCTGTATTTCAATCCTGAAGAACCTTCCAGGCTCGCCAACCTGCCTAAGGTGAGGCCACAGAAACACCAAGCTGTTGCAGGAACCTCATGAGCAATTCTTGAGCAAGTGTTTCCTCAATGGTGGCATTATCACAAGTTGAGCTCAACAGCGCTATGTAAGGCAAACCAATATATGTGTGTTATTAGCAAAGAGTAATGAAGTGGAGCAAAGCCAACCAGCTCAGTGCTCATCTCCCACTGTCGGTGAGGTCATATTCATACTCCTTTATCAAGCATCCTTTCACCTGTGTCTGCTTCAGGAAAAACATTCCTTCGTGAATCAGTCTCAGTCTTTCACCTGTGCCCACTTCAGCTAAACGTTCCTTCTCATATTTGCCCCAGCAAAATGCCATCTAACTGACTTTCCAAAGAACCCTTAAGTTTCCACTTCATTGCATTCCTGACCTGCAGGCCTTACCCCAGAAAGGTAACTGTTGCACAATATATATTGCATATATGGTGAATAGTATGAGCAAAGAGACCAGGTGATCAGATCCATTTCTTTTGCTTTGAACTTGAAGTGTTTTAGCCTCTTCTGGTCTCCCTTTCCTAATCAATGAAAGAACATCCAACTCCGTGACCTCTCAGAAACTTTTCAATTGGGACCCTAAGTCTAGCCTTAATTTCAGAGTCTTTATAACCAAATTTACCTGTTGTTTTCAAAGTAAAGCATACTCCAATCGCTCTCTTGTCCCACCAACATCTTTGTAAACTCCAAAGAGTGGTCATCTAGCATTTAGTAGGTCTCCATGAATGAAATACATTGATTGGTAAAACTCAGTTTTTGTTTTTGAAGTTAAATATTACATTTCTTCTTTCCTCAATCGCCAGTATTGAGTCTCAGATTAGGAACATTTGAGAATAATTAATATAAATGAAAATTACCCATCCCCATGGATGGAAATAGCACACCAGGACCAAAGTACCATCCTCTTTATTGGGTGTGTGGTCAGTGCTGCGGTTTGGATCTGAAGTGTCCTTGTATGTGCTCAAGGCTTGATCCCCAGGACTGTGCTATTAGAAGATGATGAAACTTAGGAGGTATAACTTGGGAGGCATTTCAGTCCCAAGACATGTGCCCTTGAAGGGGTTTGTGGTACTGGAGTAGCTCTTTATCTTTGTTCCCAGCCAGGAAGCAAACAGCTGGCCATCATGCAGTGCTTGCCTCAAGCCTAAGAGCAAGTGTCATGACTAACAGATCATGGACTGCAACCTCCAGAAGAGTGAACTAAAACAGGGCTTTCAGCCAAGAGTGATTGATAGCACGTGCCAGTAATCTCAGCTCATGCAGGAGAATCAGGGGCACAAAGTCATTCTTTATCTTCGTGGTGAATTCAAGGCCAGATCAGGCTACAGAAGACCTCATCTCAAATGTCCAAATTAATTAATTAAAGCTTACCCTTTTATGGTCTGATTATCTCTAGTATTTTGTTACAGTGATGGGAAGCAGACTCAGCATAAAGCCCCCTCTCTGTCTAGTAAAAAGCAGCCAGACTGAGAGAAACCAGGAGCTCTGAAGCCAGTCCCAAGAAGAAGCAGAAAACATAATACAAGCAGAAAGCTGGGTGGGAATATTCTACAGGTGCACAAACAGGCTCAAGTATTCATGGAAAAAGCATTCTTTTGATATCTCCCAGTAGAAAGCCAACAACACAGGAAAA
>JADRCD010236004.1:10820-21646 GCA_019843815.1 Montemys delectorum
AAAACAATTAATAAAGTAACTTTAGATTGCAAAATGTAGCAAGTCCGGGGTGGAAAAACAGCTTCAAAACACCAACTGGTTTGTGGGGTTTCAACTTATCAGGAGACAAACAGTTGCATTTTTTAAAGGTAGGTCATTCTACTTTGCTTCTCAGCAAAGTTGAGCATCTGCTCAGGGAAGGGGCTACAGAAAGCCCTGCCTGGTGCCTGCTCACTGAAGGCAGCCCGGGAACTGAGCATCTTGCCCTTGGCACTACAGATTTCCTAAGAAGCTTTCATGACTCTAGTTATGAGGTGGGAGTACAGATCCTCAGTGCTGTTTCTGTTTGGTTGTGATAGATGCCACAGGCATCTACCTGATCTTCTGTCTGCTATAAATGCAAAATGTACCCTATTGCTTGTGTTAGCAGGAAGAAAAAAAATGAGGGTATCCTTTCTGTACTGAGCATGAACCGAAATTTTAGTATTCTCGATGTCAACATTATTTTACCTATTTCTTTCTTGATTAAAAAAAAATGTAGTTCCTAGAACTGGTTATTTAGCTAAAGTGGTAGATGGGTTACCTAGAGCAGGCACAATGTCCTTGCTTCAGTCTCCAGCACCATATACTAACACGAATGGTTAGTAGAAAATTAAAAGATTATTGTTCAACCAAATTTCTATTTGGTGGCATTGCTTTAATGGCTGAGGTTATCATAGAATACACTTTAGCACCAATGACATATCAAGCTCTTGACATATGTGATACATCTAGCTGATGTATGTGGTATACCACATACATCAGCTACAGTGACCATGTACAATCTATAGCACTCATCAATGTTAGAAGCAAGCTGCAAACTCTAGGCAGGTCTGAATAAAGGACAAAAGGCAAAAACTGGCAAACATCTTAAACTTATGGAAATGTTAGGTCAGTTAGTCCTTATGTCTGTTTGATGGATCAGAAGGACCTGGGGCACAGAGAGAGTAAGTAATTTGCCCAAAGTGATGACTACAACTATGTTGTTGGTTACAATTCAGTTTAGGACAGTCTGGCTCCAGAGTCTCCCTCCTCAACTGTTGTGCACTCAGATCAGCATGAGAGCAGGACAAGGATTTCCTAAGCTTGTTTTTCCTGATACCCTACCAACTTGGGCATTATGCCATCCTATAGTTACAAATGGGAAACTAGACTTGAAACAGATACAGAAATCTGCCCAAATCACAGAACTAGAAACAGTAGAGGTAAGAACCAAAGCATGGTTGCCCAAGCCTACAATGGTCCCTTTAGCCATCATTCTATTAGGCATCAGGCCACCTCCACTAACAAGTGACGATAGATCTCTTCACTCTTTCCGGCTCTGCAGAGGACTGATTATGGGAGGAGAAAGCCCCAGCTGGCATCACCCTGGATTCAAGCCACCAAAGGCATGAAAAGTTTGACTTTGGCCTTTTATTTCTTAGAACAGTTTAGGCTAATCCCTATGGGTGTCCTGTTGCCAAGTTGGTTTACTGTGCTCTTCAGAAATGCCAGAAAACATTACCCTATTCAGCCTTTGGAAGAAGATGTTCTAAAGGGTTCACAAACATCAAGATACAGCTCTTACCAAGCTCCATCCAGAAGTAGTACTTCAACATATCAGTCCATATATGTACATGGCTTTTCCAGCTTTCCCTCTGCTGGGGGAGGGGGAGAGGTATCACGATCTCAGGAGCCCTTTAAAGCCACTTCTAGGAGAAAAGAAAAAGAAAAAAAAAATAACTGTTGAATGTCTAATGAGCTTTCCTGAGAAGGCATCAACAAACTCCTACCTGCCCCAGGTAAGATACCAGTACAGACCAAAGTCCAGCTCGATGAACTAATGAATTTATTGGACTTACAGTAGCATGGGTAACCCCAAAGCACCTGCATCACCCCCAAATCACAGCTCAGCTCAAGTGATAACCTTCTGAGACTTTCATAGATAGAATTCCACTATTAATTAGCCTTCTATCTCTATACGCGCATCTTCACTGGGGCAGAACTACATGCATGGTGAGATGGAGGGCACAAGAGGGAGGGAGTAGCTGCGGGAGGAGGTGAGGGTCTAATGAGTCCTTCCCACTCGCTTCGGAATATCAGCAGATCTGATCTTGTAAGGTTTTTTGGTTGATTGATTGGTTGATTTGTTATTCTTGTTCCTCTAATTTAGATGATAACAGAAGGCTGGAGTGATGGATGGCTCAGTGGGTAAGAACACTGGAATGCAAGCAGGAAGGCTGGAGTGTAAATGGATCCCCAGGACACACATAAAAACCTAGACTTCCCATTTAGTGGGAGACCCTGTCTTAAGGCAATGAGGTAAAGAGTGACAGATAGACAAGGACACCCAGAATCTTGCCCTGAACTCTGTACCCACACATTCACATATGTATACCACAGACGTTGATATCAGTCTGTTATACCTGAAGTGTCCCACAACAGTGTTCCAGGCCCATCATATCCTTGGATACTGTGTAAAATGGCCTGGCATGTGTTGTAACATTATCTACACACTCTCTTAGATCACCACTTAGTGTCTCTGACACTTAGCCTTGTAAACAGACTGAGCCGAGGTAACAATGGTAGGTGGGTCCTGCTTTGGGCATTGCCAACATTCTAAGTTCTTGAAAGAGTGATTGAAAGCCCTGCTCCTGCTTCTGCTGTTCATGTGTTTTCTGTTGGAGTGCTTAACCTGAGCTTTGAGAATCTCAGACTCTCCATTCGAGATATATCAAGTTCTGCTTCGAAGCTATTTTACTTTCTATTCCATCAGTACATCCATAGTAAGTCTGAGGACTCTTCTTACTGATAAGTTTTTGTTTTGTTATTGATTTGGTTTTTGATCTGCCAATGGTGTGTGTTTTCAAACACTCTACAGCCATTTGGCTTCTGACATTATCACTTTCCCATTATTTTTTGTCTTCTCTAAAATCCTTAGCAACGTCATGAGATAGACTGCTTGTGGTTGTCAGAACTGATCTTCCTGCTGAGGGGGAACACGTACAGCAGATTGTTATGGCTTAGGGCGCTTGACTGCACCGCTGTGAAAATATTCAACAGAATTCCACAAGCTCTGTGTTCGCCTTAGTGGAAATTCCTCCAGCTATCCAAACGGGCACCTGGAGGAGGTTTTTTCACGTTTCGGGACGGGATTTCTTCTAAATAAAAATGTGTCCTTGCCTCTCAGGAAAGACTCTTCTAAGTTCTCAATTGAGACTTCTGGTTTGAGTCCCATACTGTTAGTTCCACACTGTGAAGATGACTGTGAACGTGTTCTGGTTGGCAAGGGAGGTAGAGTTGAAGGTGCCAGAGAGGTCTGTAGCAAATGTTCAACATAGCTAAGCTGGGAAAAGAAACCAACAAAGAAGCAGGAAGCAAGGCTCCCCCAGATTCCTAGAACCTCAGGAATACAAAAGCCAGGAAGATGAATTGTCTTTACAATAGGAGAGCAGTAAATAGGAACAGGCAAGATTCTGGGGTGAAAGATATCCTGGTAGCCATTGGTCGCCCAGAGGGGAGTATGTACCTTGAGTTTCATAACAAGGAAGGAAAATTTGGAGGCCCCTTGAAAAGAACCAGAAAACAAAGGAAGTTGGCCCTGAAGAAGGCTGGGAGACCTCTGACCCAGAGACCCAGGGCTCAGGGACAGAGAAAGGGAGATAGAGCTCTAAGTGGGTCTCATATTTGCTCTGTAGGCTTCTGGGAAGTGTTTGAAAACATTCTATTTAAACTGTGTCTTAAGAGGGCTCTCCACTTCTAACTTAATGTGCTCATACCAGCAAATAGAATTATGGGAACATTCCATGTCTTCCCCGTCTTCCTGGCCCTCCCTCCCTGACCCCGATACTCTGTCCTGTTGGGAGTATGGGCGCATGTTTGTTTCCGAGGGATGGAAACTGATGAAGAACTAGAAGCCTGCTTGGGAGAAATTTTATAATAGCATGTGTGAGGTGAGTTCCATGGAAGGCTAGGAAGGGCAGGAAGGCCACGTGCAGCCAGGACTCCATGCAGGCCATCTAAAAAAAAGAGGCTCCTCTTCCAGGCCAAAGCTGCTGTACATATCATGGTGGAACTGCTCCCCATATTCCCTTTGCTTTTAAGCACTAAACAAAGATGAGGAATGACCATTTGTTTCTAAGCACGCAAGGCTGATGTGCTCAGGTAATACACTTAACACACAACTCGGTGGTGTCTATATTAAAAGAGATGTTCCATTGCTCAATCTTTCTTGGCTTCGGACTGTTCATTTTGGACAGTAAACAGTTAATGCCAGGGAAAGCATGTGTTCTCTGCCTGGTACAGAAATAAAGGCAAAATAATACTGTTATCAGTAATGTGGGGAAGCATCTGAGGGCCGTAAAAGCTAGGAGGAAGGGTGGAACCTAGACAATGCCTGTCATTCGTAGGCTGTGGTTTATAGGATGCTGTATGCTAGAGTTCATAAAGAAACGTTATCCACTAGTATGTAAGTTACAACTTAAACATAGACAAGGAAATATGAGATATTTGTGGTCCTCCAGGAACCCCCCACCCCACTCGGAGGGATAGAATGGAGATAATGTAGTATGCAAGAGTAGAATACCTCATCCTAGTGGGTGTCTATGGAATTCTTTCCATCGGTTATTATTCAGACAACCTACCGACCTCTCCAAATGCAGCCATTGTTCCGAGAGGCTACTCTTTCCTAAGAAGCGTACATTTAAAATGGAAATCTGCATCAGTGAGTAGATAATCAGTGGATACTGGCTCCCTGTTGGCACCTTCCTTTCAGCCCTAAGAAAAAGCTTTCCAGGGAAAGAAGAGATGTGAGCTCTGACACCTGACCCAGACAGATGTGACCGCCCAACCCCCTGTGGCTGTTCGCTGGGATACTTCATCCGCTCTACAAGCACTTTCTGTAGGGCTCAGCTATCAGAAGTAGATGACTAAATGTCAAACTTCTCCCTGGTCAATAAAAAGAGTCAATAAAAGAAGGCAGTTAATGGCTTTATGTTGCTCTCTTGTTCTTCAGCAGCATTCTATGGCTTTGCCAAGCTGTTACCTGGCCATTGAGATATGAATGTCCTATTCTATGGAAATCGTATAGCACTGTAGAATGTGAGCCAACTCTTCCTCAGATGCACACATTCTTCAGTGCACACAGCTTCCAAACTACTAATTGTCAGATCCAAAGGAAGCTTCAGTTCCCTAGACTCCAAAACGCAGTCCAGCTAAAGATCCAGAAATGAGCTCAAACTGGACCACAGGAGGATTTCTGGTTGTTGGATAAAAGTCAGTGTTCCTCCAGAACTGCTAAAGCCGAGAGCTCCTCTCTGCCAGAGGGAATCATTTCCCACACCTCTTGCAGAAGGGACATAAGGCTCTCCAGCTAACAAATATCTTTGGAGCCTGTTACAGTCAGTGTTTTATTGCTGTACAGATACACTATGACCATGGCAACTCTCGTAAAAGAAAGAAAGCATCTAATTGGGGCTTGCATACTGTTTCAGAGGTTTAGTTCATTATCATGGTGGGGGAGCATGGCGGCATTCAGGCAGACATTGGTGCTGGAGAAGCAGTGGACAGACAGTTCTACTTCTGGATTGGCAGGAAGAGAGAGAGAGCGCCACATCAGAGCCCACTCCCACTGACATACTTCCTCCATCAGAGTTATACCTAAAGGGCCACACCTCCTAATCCTAAATAGGGCCACTCCTTGATGACTAAGCATTCAAATATATGAGCTGGTGGAGTCCATTCTTATTCAACCACCACAACACTTATCAGCATAGCAAGGTCCCTAGTGGCCTTCAGGCTCCTTCAGCCCCTACTCATAAGGACTTCCGAAGCCCCGTGGGAGTCTTCTGGCCCTTCCTGACACCACTCCCCCCAGCTATTTACCCATCTTATACCTCAGTTACCCTCATTAGTCTCTGTTCTCACTATCCTCACTATGCCCTCTCTATTTATTCTCTCTCCCCTCTCTCATAGATAGCTTTGGCCATGTCTAGTCTGCTGGCCATGTCTAGTATGTTTCTCTTTTTCTATGCTCTCGACTCTTCCAGATGCCCCTGGCTGTTCTCTTTCATAACTACAATAAATACCTCAATCCTGCAATGGAAGAGTTATGTTAGTGGTGTCTTTACTGCATCTCTCTGGCACACATCTGGTGTCAAAACCCCTTCGCCTACAGTACTGGGTGATGGAAATTCATCAGTGCCCTAATCAGCGGCTTATAATCCAATACCAATGGCCATAATACAAAAGGACTTGTTTCTTTCACATTGAAAACAGTTACTTGCATTGGATCAATGGCTCCCAGATGTTAGAGGTGCTGTTGTGTGAGTCTCTTCATGGCTGCCTCATCCTTACAAGATGTCTTGTCTATCTGCAGCATTAATAAGTGTTCCAAGCAGAAAGAAGGGAATAGACAACCAGCCTGCCCAGTACAGAAGGGTTTTCAAATGTTTTTATTAAAATATATTAATTATATGTGGGGCTTTGGTATCATATTTTCATACATGTACATAATGTATTCCAATTATATTCACTCTTGCCACCCACTCTTGTCTCCCACACTTCAGGGGATTTTTAAAAAATTCTACCCAATTGATACCTACTACTACAAACCTGGTCAAACCCCCAAGGGCCCAAAGCTGGGCAGGTCATAGGCTCTAAGGCTTCTTTGTTGCAGTGGGCAGTGGTCCATACAGACACTCATAACTGGTCATAGTGCTGATAAGAAGGGTCTGTTGAGTGCTCAGCTGTAGATGAGACACTGGTGTCAACTTCACACTGCAGAAGTAAGGGTAGACAGAATACAAAAGCTGTAGGATGAGAAAGAGTGCTATGAAATGTGGTCTTCTGGATGGGACCTGATTAAACTCACAGCATATGTGACTGCCAGCATAAGACCTGTGTGACACGAAGCCACTCACCTCCACCATGGGTGGGGGAAGGAATGAAAAGGCCCCACCCCCTGATGAGGAGCTATTCACAACTGAGGGCAGCTGGAGTAGGAGGAGCCAGTTTTTTCTTTGTGGGAGGTGTCCACTCTTAGGTTCCTCATGTTCACGGAAATTGCACTAATTGGACCAACTCAGTAGATTATTGAGGAAAAGGGGTGGGGGGAGGGCTGGAAAGAGAGCTTTGTAGTTAAGAGCATTGTTTGCTGTTTTAGAAGGTTTGTTTTCAATTTCAAGCACCCTCCTGTTAGCTCACAACCTTCCCTACCTCCAGTTCCAAGGGCATTATATGCCTGGGGTGCACATAGATACATGCAGACAAAGCATCCATACATGTAAAGGACATAAAAGTGGGAGGAGCACCAGTTGGGAAGGAGTGTGGGAATTGAGAAGTAAGGTGACTATAATCCAGCTTCCTTGTATATGTGTATGAAACTGTCAAAGAATGAATTTTAAATTAAAATTTAAAGTAATGGCAATTAAAATTTGAATTTTTAAGAAGAAAGTGGCGGGAAGCTTTGTCAGTTATCTTTTGTTCAGTGAACAGCACCATAGGAAAACCTCTGAAAAAAGAAAAAGGGAGATAAAGAGGTTTTTTTTAACTTTGGAATATCACACGCCATAAAAAACTGCAGGACTGGACATTGGCTATATCTGTTACTGTAAAATGATGGATTCCAGGGATCATCATCCCCAAATATGACATCCTGGAATGCGGAGTATTTTAAATTAAAGGCATGTGGAGAACAAGAGCAGGAGATGTTTGTCGCAAGGGAATTTCCTCTGAGGTCTCCTATCTTCTTAAAGTCTGTACCCCCAACCCAAGGAAGAAAATAATGTCTGTGAGTTCAACTCACGTCAAAGAAGGAAGCGCTGAGGCCTGTCAGTACTTCTAGATAGATCTATGGCACACCAGTGTCCTTTATTCTGGCTCCTCGAAGAATCATTAACAATCCATTATCTGCTCAGACAGTCCAGTAGACTTTGTACCAAGCTATTTTTTATCTTCAACAAGCCCACTGAGTTCCCCTAAAAATCATTTACCATTCCTCTAACATATCTCATTCTTTGCTCTCATTATGTGAAGAAAGTATATAAAATTCTAAAAAAAAACAATCATTGGTTCACAAGTGATCACACTCATGTAATTTTCCCCTGGCTTATGAATTTTTTCCCTTTTTTTTTTTTTACAAGTTTATAAATTTGTATTTCTCTTGTATTAATGTTTTTTGTCATTAAATCTTAAGTAAGATTCATCAGGTGATGGCACCAGAGTGACATCAGACCCTGAAATGTAGGTAGCCTACTGATTTGGGAGCTTCATTCTCTGCAAAGGAGTAAACCCAGGGTATCAAACATCCATATTCTCAAACAAATTTGGAGTAGAAAAAAATCATCCTCTGCCAAAATGAACTCAAGGGAGAAATGTGGTTTTCTTGGGTACCGGTCAAAGGAATGAAAAACATAAACAAAAATGAGAAGTTTCTGAAAGTTTATAATCCTAAGCTTGACCTCGGGAGAATCTAGTGCAAATAGTTTTGTGGTCTGGGAAGCCTTGGGTAGAGAAAATATTTTATAAAGAAAAAAATGGATGTTATTCAAACTATACAAAAGCCTCTAGCATGTGATGGGACAACTCCTTCAGCTAGGCTTTCTGGGATTCTGATCTTTAAGAAAAATCTTACAGAAACAATCAGCATAGAATTGTAAGGGCATGAGAAAACAAACTACCCTAAATTGGGGTCAGCAGAAACAGTGGGGGAAAGAATTAAAATTTGGGCACAGTATCATCTAGTAATATGAAATAAAAATGCATATCCTTAAAATCTTCATGAGCTGTTAAACTGGAAAACTTAAGAAAACAAATGAGAGACCATCAAGAATAAAGAAGTATTTTTAAAAGAACTAAACTTAAATTCTTTAGATATTGAATATAGTAATTGAAATTTAAAACACAATAGATAGATTAAACAGCAGCTATGCTATACATTATGAGGAAATAAATATATCTGGACATATTTCCCCAGACTTCATGTACTGGAGACTTAAATCGTAAAGCAGTATTAAAGCATGATAGGAGGCAATGGGTTATGGCTCCGTCCTCATGAATGGACCATGATATTGCTATGAAAAGGATATACAGAAGTGAAGTCTACCTCTCCTACCACGGGAAATTCGCCCCCTTCAGGTCCTTTGTCTTCTGGCATCTGAGCACATGACAAGAGAAGGCCTTCTTCAGGTGCTACTCACCTTGATTATGAATTCCCCAATGTCCAAAACTATTAGAACTAAAATCTATGTGTCTTAATTAGTGTTTTACTGCTGTAAACAGACATCATGACAAAGGCAACTCTTATAAGGACAACATTTAATTGGGGTTGGCTTACAGGTTCAGAGGTTTAATCCATTATCATCAAGGCAGGAGCGTGGCAATGTCCAGGCAGGCAAGCATGATCCTGGAGACAGCTGAGCGTTCCAAATTAGAAGACTGGCTTCCTCAGGCAGCTAAGAGGAAGCTCTCAAAGTCCACACCCATAGTGACACACTTCCTCCAACACTTCCTCCAATACTGCCACTCCCTGGGACAAGCATATACAAACCACCACACCATGTTAATCACTCATCCCTAGTATTCTACTGTATTACAGAGCACAAGGACAGTTAGTACATTGGAAATAAAGGCTTCAGGATTGTTAAATAATGCTCTATGCAGAGATGACCACATGGAAACTATGAAATTGAGGTTAAATTACATAAGAATGTTCAAAATACTTGTAGTTGGAATTCTAGACAAATAAGAAAGTAAAGGCAATGCTTAATGTAATGATGAAAAATATGGATATTCCCACCGGGCTGTGGTGGCACACACCTTTAATCCAAGCACTTGGGAGGCAGAGGCAGTCTGAGTTCCAGGCCAGCCTAGTCTACAGAATGAGTTCCAGGACAGCCAGGGCTCTACAGAGAAACCCTGTCTCAAAAAAATAAAAACAAAAACAAATCAAAAACAAAAAACAAAAAAAAAAGAAAAAGAAGAAAAATATGGATATTCAAAATTGAAAAGAATGTGATTTCTCAAATTGGTAGAAAAATACATCAGAAATCAAGCAAAAATAAATGAATTTTTAATGTTCTGATGAAACTTTAAGACTAAGGTCATAGACTTAAGAGACCTACAGAAAAAGATGACATCACTCAGTAAAAAATAATTAGCTATGTATCTTCTCAAGAAAAGAACATCTGGAATATAAAGATTTCTTTCATAGTATTGAAAGAAAATAATTCCCCCTAGAATTGTATACCCTGCTAAGCTACCAAACAAGATTAAGAGCCAATTAAAGGCATTTTCAGAAGAATATAGGATGATATTTCTATGCATCTTGCCTTCTTCAGAAGAACCTTTATACCTGTCTCCATTGCACAGATTTTCACAATTAAAAAGTTACAGATTATGCTGAACCACTATTGTATGGCACTTATTAAGAAGCATTAGTAAGAAAGTACTATTAAACATTTTCATATTTGTTGGATCTCTAGAAAGAAAAAACTGACACTATATACTTACCTTCTATACGATAGTCATTCTTTTTGCTCTCTCTCTCCCCCCCCCTCTCTCTCTCTCTCTCCCTCTCTCTCTCTCACCCCCCCCCCCGACCCCGCAAATATAACCGAAGTTACATGTATGCAAGTTTATACGCTGTATTGGCAAGTATGTGCTGTAGGGCAGTGATATCTGATACTGTTGATCTGCGGACAGAAAGAGGAGTTTCAGTTTCTTAAGTATGTGTTGAGGAGTTCAAACTATGGATAGAATTCTACTTCCCCAGCACAAATCCTGTGTTGAAGCTCTATACTCCAATACCTCAGAAAGTGACCTTGGAAGGA
>JADRCD010236005.1:0-16645 GCA_019843815.1 Montemys delectorum
ACTGAGGCAGGCTGCATTGATAGGTGCACAGCTGCAATACACTCAGGAACTTGTTAATGTTCCACAAACAAATACACAAAAATAATGTAAATATTTAAGGGGAAATCACTTTTGAGAGCCCAACTAAAGAAAGCTACATCACACAGAACACAAAAGAAAGGAGACCAGTTATCCATGAGCAAGATACTGAACCAACTTCACATACCACCTCTACTGTTGAAAGAAATATTGCTGTGGTGGCTCAGGTTTCTTAATATCTACTTGAATCTGCTAAAACTGTATTTTTGACAAAGTACAGTTTGTTTACAAAGCCATATATTATCTTATAGAAATCTCAGAAAGGTTAAAACTAGTTTGAATCAACTTCCACTTTCCTGTTAACATCAGAAAAAGTTTGGGTTTTATATTTTACCAACACTATTCAGATATATATCGTAAGCATAACATACCCACTTAAGGTGTGAAATTAAAAGAAGTTTAGTATTTTCAGAGCCAAGCACAGCCATAACCACCACCAAGTTTATGATGCCTCCTCCATCTCTAGAAGCAGACATACTGACTAGTTGTCACTATCCACTTTGCCCAAGCCCCAAACATCTACCCTTCTCTGTATATTTTTTCTCATTCTAAAGATTCTGTATATGTGTGTCATAATGCAAGTCAAACCATCTACTTTAGTCCCAGGATGGATGCCCAGTCTCTATGCTTGAAACACCAGGGTTTGACTTTTGATACTATTAATTGCTCCAAGATAAAAGGTAAATTTGGAGACCACGACACACCTGGATTTTGTTGACTGGATTTCTTAACATGCTTTCTTGTGTCTAGCTTGAGTCTAGAATGACTGTTGGACTTCTCAACTGGCCTGTTTTCTTCTCCTCCTGCCTTGATACCTTGACCTTGAATACCTTGGATCTCCTTATAGTTTTTTCTATGCAGTTTCTTTGCTGAGTGATCAATGTGTTTTTAATTGAATAATGAACTCAGGACATCACAATTCAGAGCACAAGCCTGTCAGTAGGTGCTGCTCCTGGTACTGCCCATCACTGCCCAGTGATGGCTCCCACTCTGTCCTCTGCCCATCCCTGTCCTCATTCTCATAGAAGCCTTGGCCTATCTCTCCTGAACTTTTTCACTTACTCTCTTGGAATTCGCTTTCCACCAACATTCCAGGAAGGTCAATCTTGAATGAATCTGAACTAAATCTCTAGCTTCTTAAAACCTTAAATGCCCTCCTTTCACACTTAACATACACACCAATTTTCATGTCAAACCCCAGAGTTCCACAGGGCTCACCCCTCATTCTCCTGCTGTCTTTGTCAGTGCCTCCCAGCCATACTGGCTTGTTTTGACTCCCAAAGCTTCAAGATTTTTAAAGAGAAAAATTTCATGACATATCAGTAATTAAATGCTCTCTCACATGTTTATTGTTTTGTTTATTTTGTATTTTAATTTGTTTCCTGGATTTTTCTTACTGCCTGTCTTAGTTAGGGTTTTACTGCTGTGAATAGATACCATGACCAAGGCAACTCTTATAAGGACAACATTTGATTGGGACTGGTCAGAGGTTCAGTCCATTATCATCAAGTCAGGAACATGGCAGCATTGTCCATGGCAGCAGAGAGAGAGAGAGAGAGAGAGAGAGAGAGAGAGAGAGAGAGAGAGAGAGAGAGAGAGACCCTCTCTTACAAGAGAAGGAGACCAATGTTCATTGCTTTCTTCCCTCTTCCCATCATGCAGGTAAAGGACATGTACTAGATACAACTTTATAAAGACATTGCTTTCTAAAATGAGCACATGCGTTCATTCTCAGTTCAAAGAATGTCTTAGTGCACAGCTTTATGTTATGGATGGTTATCAATGCTCTACACTATCCCAGATGCTGTGAGAGTAAGACAGTAATAGCCATAGCCTCCTTTCTGAGAATTTTCTCTGCTCACTATGTTTAAATCCTTTTAACTTTATGATGCTAGAAGAGTTGTTGTATTATTTTTATTTTAAAAACAAATATTTGGGATACATCAGTTTGTTCTAGGTTGCCAGGTATAAAGTTGCAAAGGCAGGGCAGCAGAGTCCACTGGCAGACGTGGGCTGGCAGAGTCAAGAACAACTCCAGAAACCCAGGGAAGCTCTAGAAGGCTTTTCCCCCTTCAGCACTAGAGAGATGCATGTCTCCCTTACACAAGGGGAAAAGTAGAAAAGATAACATGAGAAAAAAAAAAGAAAACAGAAAACTATTGGGCTCACACTCACCCATGATTGTGTGGCAATTATAGTCACTGTTGCTATTTCTTAAGCTGGGGATGGGGCTTAGAAAAAAATCCCTGAGTCTTACTGACCTTTAAGTAAGGACAGAGGATTAAGCCCAGGAAATCACCTTTATCAACCACTAAGTGTGATGGCACACACTTAGAACCCTAACGCTTACCAGGTAGTAAGAGAACATGGAACTCAAGGCCAGTCTATTCCATGTAGTATGTTTGAGGCTACCTTAAAATACATGGGGCCTTCTCTCAAGAAAATAAAACAAAAATAGCCATCACTCTCACAATGTGTGTATGTGTGTATGTGTGTGTGTGTGTGTGTGTGTGTGTGTGTGTGTGTATGTGTGTGTGTCTGTCTGTCTGTCTGTCTGTCTATCTGACTCTGTAGCTCATGTGGGGATATCAAATTCTGGCCTTGCATGTTCTAGATGCTCCCCATTGACCCACATCCCAGGCCAGGCCTTTATTTCATGGGAAAAGACATCTGAAAGCACATTGTTAGGGTCATTATCAGTAAAATCTCATATGCTATCTTATGATAATCCCTTTTTGATGTCATGGATCCAGACTGGTTCCACACACATGAATATGTGTGGTTTGGAAATGAGCAAGAACAATAAATAGTAAATTAATGGCTGTGTGCCTGGTGGAGGGAAGAGAAGATTGCTTCCCACTTGGCTGTGGTCATTTTTTTCTTTAGAGAGGAACTGTGGAAATCTGGCCAGTAGTAGAGAGAGAAACAGAATTTGCTTTTCTGTCTAGTGATATTTTGGTGCATCATTTTACAAAACTATATTTCCCTTCTATCATCTAATGATGAAGATAAAGACCAAAACCAAATGAAAAGAATTCTGCCCTGTAAAAACCAGCAAAGAGTTATGGGAAAACATGATAGTAACCAAGAGCCCATGGTTCTGTTTTCCGAGATTGAGGAGGAAGTGAAAAAGCCAATGACTGGAATAGATCTGCCCTAAAAGAGCCAGAACATTCACCTGATTACCATGTGACTCTAGGCATCTGTGAGGGAGACACCATCTGCTCTTCTTTGGCAGGGCTTGGTTATCAGGGTGGAGAACAAGCCACTGTCTTTAACTTTCAGATGCTGGGAGCTGCCCAAGCGTATGCTTTCTACTAGAGGAGATAAATGTTTATTGAACTGAAGTATTGATGATGTCTCTGTGTTATCACGTACCCTGGAAACAGGGGAAGAAAGAGAGGCTAGAAGTATGGAAATCAGGACAAGAAATACTGATTCTTTTGGCCTGTCCATTCACCTGAGCACAAGATTGATTCAGCTCAGTGGCAGAGTGGAACAGGGAACCTCAATTAGACAAATAACCAATTAATTGCTGTAGATGTAAGGAAAGAGAATAAAGCATATACATCTATGCATATAGTGGGCACTTGGGTGCATAGTGACCGAAGAATGGATACACATGAAAACTGAATTAATTTCTTAAATTTTATAAGAGGCAACAAGGCATTAGGCAAGTTTTCACAATAATGCCATTTGGGTAGATTCTTTGATTGGTTTCAGTTTGTAGCAGTGGACACTGAGGTGGAATAAGAATGAGCGAGCTGCATCTCTGGGACGAGGTTTAGCCCTGCTCTGTGTGATCCTGGAATGTGCAATGATGTCTAGTCAAGTCACCTTTATGATGATTTCTTTCAAGCCCTTTCCCTGCCACTTGCTGGGTATCTATCTCCTGATCCCAGTACTAACCAGGTACAAACCTGCTCTGCTCTGAGCTCAGAGGAGATCAGTGCCTCTAGGGTGGTATTACTGTGAACCATCTCATACAGTGTGTGGAGGGCAGAAATACTATTTTAATTTTGTTATGTGTCTTTATCACTTATGAACAAATAACCACCCTTGTGGCTTTTAGTACATTTCTTAAACTTCTTAAAATATAGATAGTTATGGCAAAAAAAATCTATGAAATTTTTAATGTGACACCTAAATTAATAAAATGTTTTAAACCCCATGATTTAGATGATGCCTGAGACCATAGTCATGAGTAACTGCTGTTTATGTAAAGATTCAGTGCATGTTCTGGAATTCTGCACATCAATTAAAATGAGAGGTCCCTGAGCAATCATAAATGGTTTTGAAATCTACGTTCATCAAGGAATAATTGGGAGCAAAAGGCAGACAACAATGTAAATTACAATATAAAGCCACCCAAGCTGGAAAATACTACATAGTACCAGAACACACCATCTCATTTCTTACGCTAGTAAGAAATCTAATCATATTTGGTATCACACTTCAATCCCAGAGAGCCAGTCACTACCTTATGTGACTTAGAAAAGCTATTTGTTTGACTTCAAATCTCATGACCCCTGACTATATGAATTTTTAGAATTCCAATTTTAGTCTCAGTCATATCCTTACTTTGTCTGTGCATGAAATCGACAAGAGATAAGTCACATAAATAATAAAAATAATACTCCCAGAACACAAATACAATAAGAATAGCTTGTTAGTTGTTGAATGCCACTTTAATATTGTGAAAGAATGAGTAAATCGCTAATTGAGTGACTGTTCTCACAACTCTTTGCCCCCTGCTGTTAGGAGCAACCCCCACAGTTGTTTGTGTCCCTGACATACTTGACGAATGGAACATCAGAACAAGTTGTAAGATGTGTTGAACCCTAGTTACAGCGGTTCAGGGTTCCCACTATCACTTGAAATGCTTCTCCAATTTAATGATTACCTCATCTTTCAAAATACATTTTTGCATGCATACCTCTATAAGCTTTTAATTTAGATAATTCTTTTTTAATTATTTTATTTATTTACATTTCAAATGTTGTCCACCTTCCCAGTTTTTTCTCCACAACCCCCTTATCCCATCGCTCTCCCCTTTGCATCTACGAGGGTGTTCCACCCACTCACCCACACCTGCCTCATTACTCTAGCACCTCCTTATGCTGGGGCATCAAGCCTCCACAGGACCAAGGGCCTCCTTCCCATAGAAGCCAGATAAAGCAATCTTTTGCTATATATGTAGCTGAAGCCATGGCTTGCTCCATATGTACTCTTTGGTTGGTGGTTTAGTCCCTGGGAGCTCTGGGTGGTCCAGTGAGTTGATATTGTTGTTCTTCCTCTGGGGTTGCAATCCCCTTCAGCTCCTTCAGTCCTTCCCCCAACTCCTCCATCTGCATCTGTATTGGTTAGGTGCTGGCAGAGCCTCTAAGGGGACAGCTACACCAGGCTCCTGTTGGCAAGTGCTTCTTGGCATCAGCAATAGTGTCTGGGTTTGGTGTCTGCAGATGAGATGAATCCCCAGGTGGGGCAGTCTCTGGATGCCTTTTCCTTCAGTCTCTACTCCACTCTTTGTCCCTGTATTTCCTTTAGACACGAAGAATTCTGAGTTAAAAATTTTGAGATAGGTGGGTGCCCCATCCCTCTATTGGGGGCCGTACCTATCCACTGAATATGGTCTCTAGAGGTTCTCTCTCCCTTTTGTTGGGCATTTTTGGCTTATGTCACCCCTGTGGGTCCTGGGAACCTCTTGCTTCCCTGGTATCTGGGATTTTTTAGTGGTTACTCCAGTTCCCCATCCCCTACTACTACATAGTTCTGTTCAATTTCTTGACATTCTGTACTTCTCTTCTGTCTCTTACCACACCTGATTCTGCTCCCCCTCTTCTCTCCCTCTCAAGCCCCTCTCTCCCTCTATCTCCCATGATTATTTTGTTCCCCTTTCTAAGTAGGATTGACGCATCCACACTTTGATCTTCCTTCTTCTTAAGCTTCATATGGTCTGTGAATTTTATTGCAGTTATTCTGAGCTTTTGGGCTAATATGCACTTATCCGTGAGTACATATCATGTGTGTTCTTTTGTGTCTGGATTACCTCAGTCAGGATGATATTTTTCCTAATAAGCATGATACCCCAGGGGAATTAGCCAGCGGATGCAGAATATCATATTTAAAGTTAACTATTAAGTAGCAGGAAGTATTTTTCACCATTAATTCTACACAATGCTTGAATGTGGCTGTGAGTTTAGAACAAGGTACCTCTTTTGGTAAAATAGTTGTCATGATCAATTAAAGTATCTCAGTTTCCAGTAAAAAGAGAAAAGAGGAGAGGCTTAAAAATGTAAGTGTTTATTTGATACCTGTTAGCATGCCACCTGATATGGAAATCATGAGAAATGAATAAAACATAGCCGTTGTTACCATGAATATCTGAGTAATGATCTAAGTGGCCGTAGAACACCAGTGTAAGTGTAAAGCATGTAGCTCTGTTCTCTGAAGCAGCATCTTGTAGGAGATTTTTAGAAGGATATTTCCCATCAATTTCACAGGTCATCCCAATGCCCAGCTAGCTTTAAGGTTTGATATTCTGGTACTGACTTTCCCAAGTGCAGATCCTTCCCTTGGAGACTGAGAGTCTTAGAAAATCAACACAATCACATGTAAAGGACACATTAGCTTGCAAGGGAAACCTAGGGTAGTTTTGTGGGGTTGTTTTGTTTTGCTGTAGGCTTGGAGATTTTCCAGGGTGATTGAAGGGGTGCAGCTGGAACAGCGATGTAGGTGCTGTTGGGTTTGCACTGTGTGTATTTCTCAAGTGGCTAAAGGAGGGGATTAGTAACGAGATGCCCAGTTTGCAGGACCAGACAGGCTGGCTTAGAACACCCACTACGTCAAGAGTTTGGCATTAGTGATCAAGATCCTAATCTGTGTAATGCAGCCCTATACACCCCATCTTCTGTGCTTCAGATTCAGCCATCCATCCTGTAGACCTACTAATCAGTTCTTGAGCCAACCATCCTGTAGACCCACTAATCAATTCCTGAGCCATCCAGCCATCCTGTAGACCCACTAATCAATTCCTGAGCCATCCAGCCACACTATAGACCCCGTAATCAGTTGCTGAGCCATCCAGTTTTAAGAGCAGCATTTTTCCTTGTGATGTTTGTTTTGACTGTTTTTCTTCATCCCTTATAAAACGTTATTTTTAAAATTCATCCGTCTTGTGCCCCAACTTTTCTCTGAACTGTAGAGCAAGAAGCCATTCTCTGTTAGGAAGTGACCTGGATCGGGATGGCAGCCGTGTTGTTAGGCTGTTTCATTGAAAACATGGACATGAAAGTCTTCACAAACCTGCTTCTGTCTGATCAATCAGGGTTGTGCTTCTTTCCCAGTGAGTACAAATGGCCATGCCACAGTTGTGGCTTCCCCTCATTTAAGTCCATCCTGCTCAGAATTAGGAACTCTTCTGGTTTCAATGAAATGCCTGAAGCCGCAAGCGAATCCACCTCTAATGTAAGCATTTTCATTTTGGTAGGTCTTACCACAAGTTTGAGTTTCACTTTGATGACACTATTAAATCATGACACTATGAAATTTTTTCCAATGACAATGGATCCAATGCATATCTCCTAAAAGAAAAATAAAATGTCTGTGAGGCAATCTCAGCAATGACTGAGAAAAGCGAAGCGTCGAGGACACCACAAACAAAAAAGGAAACCAGAGCCAGCTATGTCAGGACCTGACAGCAGCCCAGGCTTGAGCACCACTCAAAGCTGGAGTTTAGTGTTTTTTAAAAAATCATCAGAATACAGCAGTCTATACAAACGCTGCTCGAGGCAGTGGAGAGGATGTGTGTTAGAGAAATGGTGTTGTAATATATTGTAAGATACTTAAAAGTAGGACTAGTAAATGAGGTGTCCTTACTAAGATAGCTGGACTCACTGGGATGCCCCATTTCTTTGGGTGCCTGGGATGGGAGCGTGTTGAACGCAGTACAGAACGCACTTCAACACTGCCCTCTACAGGTCTCTGAAGCAAGTTACTTGCCTTTGACTCTTAAGTGGCTAGATTTAAAGGCATGTTTGGATGAAAGACTGAAACGGATGAGTGTTTTAGCGGTTAGGCACCCCAGGCCATCTCTGCATCTCTGCAATGAGACAGCAGTTACACAAATTCTTTCTGCTTCTAGGGACATATGATGTTGAGAGTTCTAAAAAAAATTTTAACCTGTGGTCCAATAGGAATGCAGACATGCTGTGCTGGAATTAAAGCATTGCTGAGTGACAGAGAAGCTAAGGGATATAGGGGGTCTGCAGAATGGTCTAACATAGAGAGTGGCAGTGTGGCTTTGATATCGTACGTTTTCGAGTTATAGAGAGAACATAGTAAGCTTGGCTGTCCCATAATAAAATCTAGGGAGTAGGAAGGATATGCAATTGAGTACAGAAAACTAGCCAAATATTGGAGCTTCTTAGATGGAAGATAGGTGTTTTATAAATTGTGGATATATGTGACAAACATAAGAAGTGAAGGATTATATAATTCAATATAGGAAAACCTCAAAAATGACTGGTTTGAAAAGAAAAGTTTCTGGAGAAAGAAACTTGTTTCACCCCTCAAGTATGAGAGAGAAGGTCAAGGCCTCTCAGTGCACACAGCAAAACCTAAATGGGGTCACAGTCAGAACTACTCAATGGTGTGGACCTCGTTGGCACTCAAACTCACTTAATCGTGAAGAGGAAAGAGCGGCTGTGTAAACACTGAGTTAGTGTTTGCTGGTATTCGGCTGGTATTTGAGGAGCAAGGCCTTTGTGTATGTTGTTTGTGTGAACATGTGAGCTATGGAGAAATGGAGAGGTCAACTGTTGCCTTCAATAGGACACTGGATGTAAGTGGTAGAGAGCAGAGCAGGAGAGATGGCTCAGTCCCTGATGTGACTGTCACACAACTGTGTGGACCTGAGTTCAGATCCCAGAACCTATGTTTAAAAAATCAGGTGTGGAGGCACAGGAGATGAACTCCAGTGAGGAGGGAGGACTGTGGGGGTAGATGGGCTAGGTAGAGGTAAGAGGGTTATGGGAGTCAGGAGCTCATTGGCTACCCAGTCTAGCCAATCAGTGAGCTCCAGGTTCAGTGACACACTCCGTCTCAAAAATTAAGCTGGAGAGCAGTTGAGGAAGATCAATTGGTGATATCGACCTCCATATCTGCACCTGTATTTGTGTCCACCGTCAGGGGCACTTATATACACTTACATTCACCATACACAGTGCACACAGAGGCACCCGAGAGCCAGTTACAGAAGGAGGAAGTCCTTCTGAAGTGCTCAGTGACGTTACCACTGAGCCTCAGGAGAAGCAAGCCAACAGCTCCCTGGTGGTAGGATTAGCCCTGGCTTCTTTCCTCTATCTAGTCACTCCAACTGTCTTAGTCAACATGGTGCGGCATGGCAACCCACAGCGCTGCAGATGTCTTAGCCCTCTGGCCACAGGCAGAGACTGAAGATCTTTTACTTAGCAGTAGCCAATGCTTCTAGGATCAGGAAGGCTACGTAAATGAAATGCCACTCTTATAGCTTACAGTTTCAAACATTAGTCTGCTTCCACCATGAAGCAGCATAGCATCATGCAGCCAGACATGGTGATGGAGAAGTGGCCTGCGGAGGCTTAAAGGGGGATCAGATCCACTGGGACTGGAGTTTCTGACAGTTGTGAGCCACCATGGGAATGCTGGGAATTGAATCTCTGTTATCTGGAAGAGCAGACAGTGTACCATATTTTTTTTCTCACAGCTGATAGTAGATATTTGTATTCTTTTAGTAGTGACTATCACAAGTAAAATACAATTTCTTACAAATATGCCTCAGCACAGTAACTGCCTCAAATATTATGTGCATGTATGTGTGTATACCTGTGGGTGTGTACCTGTGCATGTATGTGTGTACCAACGTGTGTGTGTATGTGTGTGAGGAACTGCGTACATGTATGTGTATGTGTATATGCATGGGTGTGCATGTATATGAGTGTGTATACATGGGTATATGTATGCATGTGTACATCTGTGTATGTGCATGCATTGCATGAGTGAGCGTGTCTTGTGTGTGTGTGTGTGTGTTAGAGAGAGAGAGAGAGAGAGAGAGAGAGAGAGAGAGAGAGAGTGTGTGTGTGTGTGTGTGTGTGTGTGCGTTAAGTTTTCATTTTTATGATGACCAAAAATAATTCTGGGGATTAGGGCTTCAAAGTGTCTAAACAATTTAGCCATCTTTTTCCAGCCTAATAGATAATGCCAAATTCCTCTCAGAACTCTGCTTTAAATTTCTAATGAGTCTTGACACAGACAGGAAATACAGATGCTGAGCTCGGCTGGCTAAAATGGAAAAATATGTGGATTGTTATCACCACAAATTTATGTTTTCCTAATTAGAGCCACATATCTGCTCAGGAATGTTCCCAGGAAACATGCATTCCCATTGTGCTCTAGCCAAAGCTCTGCTGCAGGAGCTCAGTGAATAGGAAGAGAAGATGTGGGCAGGGACTGGAGGGTGGCTTCTGGTAGAATGATGCTGGGGACTTTATTTGGCCTCTCTAGTGTGATTCAGGTAATGACCACTGATAATCTTTACCTTAAGCAATAAATGAGACAATACCTATGGCACTGACTGGCACACTATTTAGTTTCCACCGGCTTCTCCCATCTCTAAATCAACCTCTCTCCCTTTCCCTCCTCCACCCGCTATAGGATATGGTAAGGAGACGTGTACCTTTCTGGTCACAGCCACAAACCCGGAAACAGGAATCTGGAAACCATTTCTGCCCAGAGACAGGCATCCTCTGTTTCTGTCATTCAATAACCAGTCTTTTCTCCTCTATCAACCAAGGGTGTAGGGCAGGCCCTTGGTGATCACTGGCCTGAATTCAGCTCCAGTCATGGACGGTTACAGCAGAGCCCAGTGGACAAGTCTGACTTGTTCTGCTGTCACTGCCCACCACTTTCAGGGCACCCCTGGGAAGTACCGATCTCTGTTCAGAATCACCACTGAACGTATTTCCAGCCACATTTGCACAATCATTTTTATTTTTATTTTTAAATAAAAAGCCTAGATGCTTTGCTCTCTCTCCCTCAGGGCTCACTCATCGAATGGTATAAGATACACTTACATCCTGCATTGCTGCACACAAGAAGAGGGAGGGGCATGGTGTTCTGCATGCTTCGGAATGGTGTGGGAGGCACTGTAGAAGCTGGGAAGGTCCAGTTCTGTGAGCACATTGTATCTCTTTTCGGGTCATCTGTTTCCTTTTCTAGAAAACATGGTTAATAATGCTCATTAAAACCATTGGGTTTTGTTTCCTGCGCACTGCAAGAGAAAAATCAATGTAATATGGCTAATACTTTTCCTGGCAGAGAAGACGTCCTAAATAGACGCAAACTTCCACCATGCATGATTGTTTTGGCTCAGGGCTACAGGGATTGGCTACTGGACATGGGAGAATTTCAGGGGGTGGGGTGGCAGGATGGTCTACAGCCGGGAGAGAGGCAGCATCAATTTTCACAGCTCTGATTAAAACAGCCTCTTCTGGAACTGAGCCTCCTTTGCTTATCTGGTTGGTGTTTAATTTAGGAACTGTTTTTAAATAGATGTAAGAGGATGGGGTGTTCCGTGATAAGACATTTTCTGACACCTCCTGTGACTGCTGGAGAAGGGAACGAAGGTGGCTTTGGAACACCATTGTTATACTTGTTAGAAATCTCATCACAGAATAAAACGTTCACAGAGTTTGCCTAATGGACTCAGAGGTTTCCCCATGGTAGGACCTTGTTTCAGTAACTATGAGTTTTGTTGGTTTGGGTTTGGTCTTGTTTTTCTAGTCTCTATATAGTTTTCAGTTCTGAGCATTGTAGACTTGGCATAAATGTGGTAAAAAATGGTAAAAAAAAAAAAAAAAAAAAGTGGCCACTAGGTCTGGAGAGATGCCCAGTGGTTAAAAGCACTGGCTGTTCTTCCAGAGTACCTGAGCTCAGTTTCCAGACCCACATGGCTGCTCCCGGGAATCTGACACCCTCTTTTGACTTCCACAGCCAGCAGAGACATACACTGTGCACAGTAATCAATACAGGCCAAACACCCACACACATAAAGAAAAACCATTTTTTAAAAAATGTGACTGCTTTTTTTTTTTTTTTAAGAAGAGGATCATATCAATGTACTTAAGGTTCTCAGATAGCGAGGCACACCAGAGTATTCTAAGACTCCCTGATCTTCAAATGCTAGCAAATTTTTCACATAACACCAGGGCTCCATCCTTGCCTTTGAACTGGTGCCTGTTTCTGAGTCCTGTTTGGAAGCCAGCACTTCAACAGAGCAACCTGTGACCCTTACACACAATCTTTATGCGCCAGCCAATGAGTGTTCTAGTGCTTGTCAGCTAAACTGCCTTTGAAAAGAGCAAAGGCCTGCCTCCTGACTTATTTTTAGAGCATCATTCATCCTGTGTAGTGATGAGACCCTTCTCTAGAGATGGGCTTATTAAATAAGCCTTCTCATTAGTACCTTTCACTTAGTTTTAACCTTCAAAATATAACATCCCTTTGAGAGCATGAGCAGTGACCTCCCATGCATCATCCTTACCAGAGTAACACTGTGGTGCTTCACATCTCTGCCTCCGCCCTTGGAAGGCACAGCATCAGATAATCCTTGGAGGCAGCTATCGTTTGCATCGTATGAACACTGATTCTTTCTGTAGAGAATCATTAAACTCTCCTATGAATTTCTTTTCCTATTTTGTATTGTAAACTGCTATAAGTCTGTTATCTTCTGTAAGCTCCATCTGGCCTCTTTGATGCAGACAATGGTGAACATCTCTCTGTACTGAGGTACCATTATGAAGTCTCCCTCTCCTGATACATCTAGTTACCACCAGTCTCCTCTCTGCTTCTTTGTAATCTATCTTTTTCAGCCCCTACATCTGAGGAAGAACTTGTAGTTACTGGCTTTTCAAATTACTTTTGTTTTTGCTGACTCCTGTAACACAGTTATCTTTGGAACCCAATGGATTAGAGCTTCTGTCTAGCAGTCTGTACTTCTTTCCTTCTACTAGGGGATGTCCCAGCTGCCCACTAGAGGGCAGCAAGGGGTCAATGGAACCAATTCTGGAGCCACTCACTGGCCTTTATAACATTTGAGAAAATATGCTTAACTTTTTTACTTTTAATTTTACAGAGTACTGCTTCTGTTAAAAACATCACAGTGCCAGTAACCTATCCATATGAGTATGTGCAGGTTACATACATTTACATAAAATGTCTAGAATAAATCAGAGCTCTAATGAAGGAGGTCTGTCAACATGAAAGGATGAATCAATTTGACTTTCTAAAGATAGCTGCCTTTACTGAAGACAGCTCGATTCTCCAGAAGGAACCCCCTCTCCAAAAGGGACCCCCTTGTCCCTTTTCTCTGCCAGGAACCAAGCTGCCTCTAATGGAAAAGGAAGCCTGATAGCTGGAAGCGAGATGAGGAACGAAGCCAAGGTGTGTCCATGGAGCAGCATAGAGGAGTTCAGCAGTGCCTAGGGCCTGCATGGGCCGTATGTCTGCAGGATGAGAACACGCTTCCCTAAAGGTGTCTGGACAGCAGTGTGAGCCTCCTGGATTGCAGTTTTAGCCTATAAGTGCGAGATCTTTGCTTCATTCCACAGACTTCTTGGAAGAGGGAGTGTAATCAGCCCGAGGGGGGTTACTTTCCGAGATTCCTTAAGGTACAACAGCTCTGCAGAAAGCAAGACGGAGTGGAACAAAGAGATATAAAGGCTTGCTCATCATGTGTTCACACTGTGGGCATCACAGTGCTCTGAGACCAGAGTCAGAGGAAGAGAAGATGTTAAGGAAGGGCTGTCAAAAAAATGGACCCCCTCAGATAGAAAGATTCAGCGGTCTTCCAGAGGACACAGGTTTGATTCTCGGCATCTACTTGGTGAGATGCAACCATCTATGACTCGAGTTTCTGTGGATCTAACATCCTCTTCTGGACTCTGTGGGCACCATGCACGCATGCAGTACACAGACTCAAATGCATGCAAAATATTCATAATCATAAAGTAATATTTTTTTAAAAAAAATGATGCAATCCTGTCCAAGACCCTCTGAAGGAAGAACATCTCACCTACAAGAACTGCTGTAGCTTTGCTGAGACTCGAGAATGGAAATATTTTTATTTATTTATTTACTTACTTATTTATTAATCGGTAGCATACTTTTTATGTATATCTTCTAGGATTATAGGAACTGTGCAGCTTAACTTACAGCTAACAGAGAAGATTGCATTACAACCTTCTAATTTAACAATTGGAGGCTCAGGGAAGGCAAACACAAAACACCACCGTGGGAATCTTGCTTTCATTCAACATTGCTGGAAAAAAAAATGTTCATCTTAGTCTCAGAGTTTGGGTATCACGTGAGCTCTTGCGTAAGAATCACACAGAGCGGTCTTTCACAAGTAACCCCAAGAAGTTAATAAGGATGACAGGGGAAAGATATAATCAAATGTTAGGAGGAGAGAGAGGGAAAATAATTTTCTCCCAAAAGAGCCAGGGAAGATTAAACGGAGAAAATGGCATTTGACCTGGTTCTCAAACATAAGCAGGGTTTTGACAAGAAACTTTGGGGAGATGTTGCAGCAAAAGGGAACACTGGTAACTCTTCAGTTTGAGAAGCTTGATTGCTGGCTAGAACACAGTCGAAGAGGTAGCTATGGTTTGGATACAATGTTTCTCAAAGGCATGTGTGGCAAAGGATTGGTTCCTATGCGCCTGTCGGCTCCCCATTCTTTTCTACTTCCTAGTTGACTTGAAGTGAGCAACTTCCTCCACTATGGACCTGGCCAGAAGCCACAGAACCAGCCTTGGACTGACTCCTCTGAAACAAAGGAGTCCTTTCCTCTCTTAAGCTCATCCTTTCAGGCACTTAGTTATAGCAATAGGAAGGAGGATTGCAGACGTCTTGGAAAAGACTTCGTGCAGAGTAAAAAGGAGTTTGAAATCCGTGCTGTGGTGACTCTGACAGGTGTCTGCACAGAGCTGCATGATCAGAACTGCACTTAAGAAGAATTTCTGGCCAGGCAGTGGTGGCACACGACTTTAATCCCAGCACCTGGGAGGCAGAGGCAGGCAGATTTCTTAGTTCGAGGCCAGCCTGGTCTACAAGAGTGAGACTGAGAGTGAGTTCCAGGACAGCCAGGGCTATACAGAGAAATCCTGTCTCAAAAAACAAAAAACAAACAAACAAAAACAAACAAACAAAAAAAAATTTCTGTGTGTGCAGAGCTGAGGCTGAGAGGGAAAGGCAAGTAAGAAGCTGTTAACACTTCCCAGGAGGGAAGGGGGGGGATTGGATGGGAGGGTGGAAGACACAAGACAGATGGTGAATAGACAAGAGGTCAGCCGTTAGCATGAAACTTCTATAGCAAGCTTTCTGGGACTTCCAGATGAGGGATAAAGTCTTTTCAAGATCCTGACATATTAGAACCCTGGGCCACTCAGAGTGCCACAGACAATCCACCTCCATGGGAAGCCCATAGTCTTGAGAACAGGCGGGAAACTGAAAAAGAGGAGAGGAGGCCACGTCTGTACATTAGTCCAGAGCCCTGAGGGCTTGCTTACACAGTGCTGGAGGAGTTCTGCCTTCATCTGCTCAAGCTAAAATAAACTTCCTTATTTCTGAAAAAGTTGGATTTACTGACTTTCATGATGATGTGTATAGTTGAATTGAATGTCAGAATAGAATGTCACAGTGTTTTGCTGATGAGGAAGGCATCTGATCTTAATCCAAAAAACTAAATAACAAAACTTAAACCTTGGATGAACTGAGATAGAGTCAAATGTCTCTGGTTTGAGTTTGTGCTCTCTATACAGTCTGCAATGAAAGCTCACCCCATACAGAGCAACCTGAGGTCTATGAGTTTAGATACAAAGTTTGGGAGACATTCTGTATGATTAAACTATAAGTTTAATTTTATACTCCTTGTTGATAAATGTTTCAATTGTATGAAAAACTATTCTGTTCCACCATAATGGAAACAAAATTCCAGATTTCAAGAAAAACGGTATTTTTACATGTGTTTTTATTTCACTGTGACATTAGACATCTCATAGGGTGACAGAGATGCCATTTCCTGTTATTAGAGTAATCTATCCCCAAACAGGAATAGGACCCAAATCTCTGTGAGACTTCCCTCTGGAACAGGGCTCGGGGTTGGTAAATTGTCACCGAGGTTGCTATTTGGATGGTAATTGTTAGCTTAGTTTTTCATTTAAATTTTTATTTCTCTTATTTTTCACCAAATACATTAGATTTAAAACTAATGAGTATCTTACTCATATTGAGCCATTTCTGGATTTGTTTTAAATTTGTTGAGATTAGGAATGGTTGTTAGTGTTCATACCAAAAGTATTTGCAGTGTTCAAAAGTGTATGGATTTTACCTAAAAGCTAGAGGGGGGAGGAAATGTGTGTGTGTGTGTGTGTGTGTGTGTGTGTGTGTATAGAGATGTGTGTGTGTACATGTATACATATATATATGTATATAAAGTGTATATATATATATATATATATATATATATATA
>JADRCD010236006.1:10682-32469 GCA_019843815.1 Montemys delectorum
TCTTTCTTTCTTCCTTTCTTTCTTTCTTTCTTTCTTTCTTTCTTTCTTTCTTTCTTTCTTTCTTTCCTCTCCAAACACTGGCCTCCTTCCAATTCCCCTGATTACAGTTGCTCTCCCATTTTCCCTAGATTCTCTAAGATGGCATATCAAGTCTATGCAGGATTAGGCACATCCTCTCCATATGAGGACAGAAAAGTCACTCTTGTCTGGGAGTGGATACCAACATCAGGGTACAGTTTTAGGGAATAGCCTCTACTCAAGTTGTTGGGGGACCCACATGGAGATTGAGCTTTACTTCTACTATATACTTGCTAGGTACCTCTGTCCATCCTGTGTATGCTATTTGGTTGGTGGCTCAGTCTCTGAAAAAGCCCATGAGTCCAGGTTACTTGATTTGTTGGTCTTCCTGTGAGGTTCCTCTCCTCTTTAGGGCCCTCAATCTTTCACCGAACTTTCTATAAGGGTTCATGACTTCTGTACAATGTTTAGCTATTGGTATCTGCATCTGTTTCTGACAGGATAGAGCCTCTCAGAGGACAGTTGAAGTAGTCTCCTCTCTACAAGCATAACAGAGTATCATTAATAGAGTCAAGGATTGATACGTGCCCATGGGATAGGTCTCAAGTTAGGCTGGTTATTGGTTGGCTATTCCTTCAGTCTTTGTTCCATCTTTGTGCATTTTTTCGGACAGTAAAAGTATTGTATCAGAAGTTTTGTTGGTGGGTAGGTGTACTGGCTAGTTTTGTGTCTCAACTTGACACAGGCTGGAGTTATCACAGAAAAGGGAGTTTCAATTGGGAAAGTGCCTCCATGAGACCCAGTTGTGGGACATTTTCTCAATTAGTGATCAAGGGGGTAGGGCCCGTTGTGGGTGGTGCCAACCTGGGCTGGAAGTCTTGGGTTCTATAAGAAAGCAGGCTGAGCAAGCCAGGGGAAGCAAGCCAGCAAGGAACATCTCTCCATGGCCTCTGCATCAGCTCCTGCTTCCTGACCTGCTTGAGTTCCAGTCCTGACTTCCTCTGGTGATGAACAGCCCTGTGGAAGTAAGCTGAATAAACCCTTTCCTCCCCAACTTGCTTCTTGGTCATGATGTTTGTACAGGAATAGAAACCCTGACTAAGACAGTAGGTGTCTTATTTTCCCTTTTTCACAGTTCTTGTATTTTGTGTTTTTATCTTCCTTATTTTTTAAATCTTTTCTGAACTCTCCCATTTGTTTTATTTTATTTGGGTCTATTTTTCTTTTGTAGTACTCATTTGTGACCTTGAATTACACTAATACAGAATAGGAAACATAGTATCTTGCTTGACAAGTTAGGTATGAAAATGTAGTTATAGACTCTCATGAACTGTTCCACCTTCAATGAGTTTCAAAACCAGAGGATCTAGGATACTTTTATAATATAGTTAAATTATGTGAAATGCTGTATGTATAGAGATTAGCAAGTAAATAGAGGAGGTAAAGGGGAAACCCAGATAATGGTAAAGTAGGAATGAATGAAAAAGTGCAGGAATTTGAGCTGTGAGAAACAAAATAAAAATATTAGAAAAAAGTAAGTGCCAGAATATCAAGAAGTCTTTTATCAAACAGTCATTCCTAGGAATGGCTGCATCAACCCAACCAGAAAAATGACAAGATCAATGGATATGTTAATGTGGAAGTGGGAAATTTCTTAGACATTCTTGATAAAGAACTATAAGCAAGAAAGAGAAAGATAATTATAATCTCCCAGGGAAAAGGTTACTTATTAGTTGTCCAATGTAGAGTTGGTAGCACTAAGGCCAACCTAAACCAGAAGCAAAACAAATAAAATCAAATTAACACACATACACACACAAATAAAACAAAAACAAAATCAAATAAAAACAAACAAACAAAAAACAAAAAAGACTCTTGGCATTGTAAAACATGTGTGCATGTATGCATACATGTACATATCATGCTTGTATGTATGTAACAATAGGAATAGTTGGAGGGAATGAAAGAAGGGGAAAACATAATATATTTTCTATTTCTATTAAAAATATACTTGAAAAATAGTCAAAATAGCATTTTAATCAGTATATAAGTGAAAACAAAGTAAATAAGTAACAATAAATATGAAATCTGAAATTAAAGAGATTAAATAAAGTACGATAATTATTGTATAAGAAATTCTTCCTTGTTGAAATTAAAAAAAAAATGTTTTATCCAAAGCCTAAGTTACCTTTTGTGATTGACTCTTTGTGTGAGAAAGAAGCTGTTAATCCTCTCATGATTTAAAACAAACTATACCATTATGATTTCTCTGCTGGCTCAAGTTACAGAACAAGAATTAGTTTCCCATTCCTTATTTTGGGTTGCTCTGAAGTGCCCTCTCAACCCTCCAGTTCCCACCTCTGCTCCAGCCCTCTCTCAAATGTGTGGACTGATCATGTTAACAATACCAAGTTTTCAAATTTAGAATCTTGGTGTGGTGCTTGACTTGTATGTAACATGACTGTTTGGTGATCACATAATATGTCTGTTATAAAGGAGGCCTCATGTTCTTTTCCCATAAGTAGTTATAGTAGGTTGCCTGAGTGCATATACATGCATAAGATTCTGTGATGTTCAGCTCCCTTCTCATGTTAATACAGTTGTCAGCCTGGCTTGTCAGCTATATGATTTGTTTGGAGACAAAGTAATGCCAGATTTTCTACTCTATGGAAGAGAGCAGTTTGGCAGCAGAATCTCTCTCTGAAGCAATCCGGGCAGTGGTGGCACATGCCTTAAAACCCAGCACTTAGGAGGCAGGCAGATCTCTGAGTTCGAGGTCAGCATTGTCTACAGAGTGAGTTCCAGGACAACCAGGGCTTCACAGAGAAACCCAGTCTTGTAATCTCCCTGTGAGAGGGTGGATTCATTAGATATTGCCTGCTTCAGATAACCATACCTCTCTGGCCACCTCCTGCTAATTGCCACACCTCTGTCCAAGTTCCAGTTCCGTGAAAGTCCCGCCTTCAGAGACTGAAGAAGAATTTGCTGATTGGTCCAGGTTGCTCACAAACTTGTGGGAGGGGTTTTGCCTTACTTATCCTACCTGTTTGCTGGTAACAAAGGAGAATTGAATGAAAGATGGCTGAGTAATCACATATCCATGTTGGCTAATTTTTAAGAATCCTTCCACGTGGTTAAAGGTAACATAATATGACTTGCCAGGTCCCTTATCCCTTTCCAGAAAACCCATTGGTAATCGTGGTAGTTGGACTGTTACACTGTCTCAGAAAAAAAAAAAAATCCAGTGTTGTTGTAGCCAGATAAAGTATACTCATTATGGTCTACATTTTTGGAGAACTACATTATGTGTACTACACAAATCTGTTAATATTTCTTTTGGGAGAGATATTTCCGGTTTTGGGAATTATGTGTGGTGCATAAGCCTGTCAGATTCAAAATAAGGAAACAGACTTTCAGTATAAATATCTATCCTGTAGTATAAAGCATATATATATGTATATATTTTATATAATATATATTTATAGTATATGTTATGCAAATAATTATATAATGTATATTGTTCTATATCAAAAAAACAGGCTATATGTCAGATACTTCTATTTAGACTATCCAGTTCCTGAAGATTTTCCATATTATTTTACCACATTGAGTAACTGCAATTGTGACAAGCAATACAAATGAGCCCAATAGATTCCATCCCAAGTTATCAATGCAGAACAATCTGAACTGAATAAGGACTGCTTGAAACACATCTTTATCTAGAGAGAGCTTGTTATTCTTCACAGGCAAAATGGTTGCTGACAGTCAGAAACAATGCCTCCAACAAAATTTTTAAATATTTGATATTGCTTGCATTTGTTAGTTTTCATTTCTATGATAAAATACCATGTCAACCCAGTGTAGGGGAATGCCAGGGCCAATAAGTGGGAGAGGGTGGGGTGACAGGCATTGGGAGGGGGGAGGCAAAAGGGGGTTGTTCTTGTTTTTGTTTGTTTGTTTGTTTGTTTGTTTTGGAGGGGAAAATGCGAAAGGGAAAATGTACATGTAAATAAAGAAAATACCTAATTAAAAAAAAAAAGCAACTTAATGAAGAATTTATTTTAGCTTATCATTTCAGATGGATAAGAGTCCATGATGTCAGAAAAAATGCATGGAAATAAGCAGTATTAATGGTAGGAAAACCAGGAAATAAAGCTTCATACCTCAAACTGCAGATACTAAGCAGAGATACCATACTGAATGTAAGGTGAGAATTCAAGCTTTCAAGCTCTGTTCCCAATGACTTACTTCCTCCAGAAAGTCTTCACTAGCTAACCCTTCCAAATAGCACTACTAACTGAGCAGCAATATCCAAATGCCCTAGAATATGGAGGAGAGTTCTCATTTAAATCACAACATTAATTTAGGATCAACCAATGAGCAAAGGATGGAAAGGTAACAAAGAAGTTGTTGGAAGACATTACAATGCAGTGCAGAAAATGTCAACATGTTATCATTTGAAAGTCACTGCATATTAACCAAGACGTCTCTAGGCAATATCTTTAATAACACAAAGAATTAGATGAACAATGAACATCAGAAAGAAGGGATTTACTCAATGTGGCCACATAAGAAGAAAAGCCAAAGATATTTACCCTCCAAGCCTGTTTTGGAATCCAGACATGAGACAAAAGCTTGAATGGAAGGCCAGGGACAGCCTACCTATGCAGTCCAGATCAAGTTGTTGTCATTTATACAATCAACTTATCATTGCCTGAGTTCTAGTCTCATTGGGTAAGATAGACTAATAGTGTGTTAGAACTGTATGAAATCTCTTTCTGGAGACAAACTTCAGGGACAGTATCTATTTTTATGGCCCAATAATTTCAGTAATCAAATAGACTGTGAGATACAAGCTTTTCTTTAGAAGATCTTCAATTCTGCCTGACCAGTTACAAACATAGCTATAAAACAGAGTGGTAAACATAGCAGAAACTCAAAAGTACTGAAAATCCTGTTAGCCCCCCCCCCAAGAAAAGGTCAATGACTGCTACTTTATCAACTTTCTAGGACTACCATTGCTCTACTTATTAAGAGAACTGCTACCATTTCTTTTACCATGCAGTAATGTTATAGAGCATACTTTCTAGGTCGTGAAGATGTTCATCTAGTTCTAGTTATTAATGAGTTCACTCTTGTGCCCTCCACTCATGTATCTATGTGGGTGTTTTCTTTATGTACTGACACTAAAATATTCTGTACTCAGTGAGCTAAAGATACTCACTTGCAATCAAATCTCAAAAGCATCATACAAAAAATACAAATTTGAGTTATAATCTGTATATATTTGGTGTCAAGTTTATCTTGAGTGCTCAGAAAATAGAAAATAGAAAACGAATCCTTCAAAATATATGATGTTCATGGAATTTAATATCCATACACCTTGAATTTAATTCAATCTTGCTTAAAAGGCTCACACATTTGTAATACATTTCTAGATAACATTCAAAACAGAATTTATATTACAACTTATATGGCTTTATTTATCTGTAGTCTTTTATTTTTATGTGAGCATGCATTGGGTCTCTCCTACATATTTTTAATACATTGTAGCCCAATGATATCAGAAAAAACAAGAGGATATTATCCCTATTATTAAAGCCAGAACATACGAAGGAATAGGACCCAATATCTTAGATCACATAGCCTACTTTATACCAATTAGTAAGCAAAGAACATGGAATGATCGGTCCTCTGTCAAGGGTTAATACTTACTGATACAAACAGAGGAGAGGAAAGAATATTACGATGTCCTATCAGGGGAGATATAGGTCCTTTTCCTGAGAAACAGGACCACATCTCTCTAAGACCCAAATGTTCTGTAATATATACTTCCCTAATTCTACTTTGCCACTATGGCACCAGATATGCCTTCTCCTCTTCCCATTATTTTAAATTAAAAATATTCTTAGTGGTGTGTGTGTGTGTGTGTGTGTGTGTGTGTGTGTGTGTGTGTGTATGTTCATGTGTATGCGCACAGGCATATGCAGAACTTGGGTGGAGTAGGATGAAGAACTTGTAGAAGAAATTTCTCAACCACATAAGATGCATAATTTGGCAAGGGAAAATACAAACTTATTCAAACATATTGACCAAGATGTATGTGTTATTATTGCTGATTCATACAATAAAAGTGTCAGGATAAGTCAACTACAAATATCAAGATGGCTTAATGAAAAGTAATCATTAATTCATGAAGAAATACTGTGGAATGCACAGAGGTTCCTTTAATGTAGTTTTCATGAAAGTAAAGGAAATGAGATTCAGGTAATGAGGATAGTTAAAAAGATAAAATGTACAGCAAGATTTCCTTTGTGCTTTATTTCTTTCAGTCCTGGTGTGGACAAGGTCAGGTGATTTTCTCACATATTCCCATCAACATGGAGATGTTTTGATGGAAATGACTTGTGTGATTCATTTTGTGACTGTGACTTCATAATATTAATAGACATATTTCTATCTCTCTCAATGTTAAGCATAGTGCACTGCTCTTCTTTATCTTTCTCTTTTGTATGCCAAATGCCACTATTTGGTAGAACATATTATGTAAAGGGAGACAACATTCAAGCTTTGGGACTCATTTTAATTATCTTGCAATGGCTTCCATGGTGCTATTAAAGCAAAATCCAATCTCCCAGCAAGACATAAACTCATGAACTCTTTTCAGTTTCTCTTTCTTTTTGTCTTATATGAGTTTGGGAAGATGGCAAAAGAACATGGTTTTACTCATCTTCCAAACTATTACCATGCTATAATAAAAATATTGTGCTGTGCTTTGCTGATATTTTATATTCTGCGAGTTTCCAAAAAAATCAGTGTTGAAAACCTGATGACTATTCAATGCAAAGCATCAAGCAAAATAGAATAAAATAAATTGTTCTGTCATCTTAATTAAGTTATCTTTAGTATACACCTAAATTATTCTTCCTATTTCTATTTTCTTATGAATAAATAGATTCAGGACTTGAGACAAATGTAAATTCAGAACATTACCAGTTAAGGGATTGAATTTGGGGCTTGTAGATAAGCACTATATAGTTAGCTACATCCCACGTCCCTGATTGGGTACATTCAAACCCATTTCTTATTTTGATTCACCCAAAATCCTTTTTAAGTTCTTGCCTGCCTACATTTCTCTATCATAAATATATGCTTCATTAAAACACATGAATATCTCCAGAACCTAAGACACTCTGATGAGATTGTGACATGATAGTATCTACCATCTGCTAAAGAAGATGATGTGTTACTTCGATATTGGTTGGATAATTTGATTTGTCTTTAAATTTCTTATTTATCTACATTAAACAAGTACAGGATTTCCTCTCGGAGGCTATAATGGTTGTTTTGATTTTAGAGAAACATAATATGCTTTTTAACTAATGCCGTACACGATAAAATGAGAGTGTAAAGTAATAAAAAGCAATCTCTGAAAAAAAGTTAAAATGCATAAATAATTTTTCTACCCTTTTCTTAATGTCATAAGCTCTCATGAGATATGGACTAAATACCAATAAGATAGCACACAAGAACTTTTCAGCATTGAAGACTCCAAATAACATTTATGATTTTTCTTTATGAATCAAAACTGTTACAAATTGCAAAACTTGTATTCAGTGAACACCCTACATTGCTTTAAGATATGTGTCTATATGTCTGACATAAAGGTCATCGAGTACTATTATAAAATAATTTATTGAAGGAATACTTACCCCTTTATAATAATGTACTGTTTACCATAAATATACTGAGTGATCATATGTATATGTAAAAGGTTTTAATTTATATTTTATTTATTTATTTGCTTCTATTTTGCTTATTTGCATTTTTGCTTTTTGTATAGGTTTTTTTTTTTTTTTTTTTTGGTTTGGTTTGGTTTGGTTTTTTGAGGCAGGCTATCCTGAATTTGCATTGTAGACCAGGCTGGCCTTGAACTATCAGATATCTGCCTACCTCTGCCTACTAAGTGCTGGGATTAAGAGATGTGTCACCATGCCTGGCCCATGAAACTTTCAATATTTTTTTATTTCCCATTTTTTCAATTTTAATAACTTTTTAAAATATTAAGGTCAGATCATTTTCTGTTTCTTTTTCCCCTTGCAAATCCTGTTTGGTTCTCTTCTTGTTCTCCTTATACATACACATGTGTGACTCTGTGTGCATGTGAACAAGGAACCACAGATAACAGAGGAGGGGATTTGATTCCCTGTGTGTGGAGACATGGGAGGTTGTGTGCCATCTGAGGTAGGTGCTGAGAGGCAACGTCATGTCTTCTGCTAAAGTGTAGCCATCTTTCGAGTCCCCTGCAGGTAGGTTGACATTCTATTTTGTTTATTTGTAAGGTATGAGGTGACTTTTTTGGAAAACATACTGAAGAATAGAATTGTATTTTAGTTTGGAGATAATTTGTTCTCTTGTTTGCATTGATTTTTGGACTTCTGGATCAAGAAAGAGAAAAGCTTCTCTGTTTTGCTTGAAATATAACTATATTGAAAATGTAAACAGACAATTCATGCAATTTGGATTGACCTATAATGTTTGTTTGTAGAGTGAATTATTTTTCATAAATTATTTGGCAAATTACTTTTTACTTCATTATATCATAATATTTCTCATTTAAAAATTTTCCCTTTCGGGAATTTAAGAACTATTAAAGAAGCACATTTTATCTGTAATCACACTTCTTTCTGAATTTGCTTTAGCTAAGAAAGGAATATAAATGTCCATTCTGAGCCCCCAAATTACCAATGCATTTCAGTATGCTTCTGCATATTTGTGCTAGTTTAACATGTGTTTTTGCTCCATCTGTAATGCATATCTCTTCAATTCATGTATTGTTAGGTATGTGATGTGCAGGCTTGTGCTTCCTATAAATAAGCCTGCGTTTTGTTTGAAGAAAAAGAGACAGACAGAAAAAAAATAACAGGAAAGCAAATAGAAGCTAGCAGTGAAGTAGAGACTCATGGATCTCTTCATTAGAGATATTAGATCTAGAAAAATTGAGTTAGTATTTAATTATTTCCCACCTTCCATTCACATTTGAGATTTCAGAAGACATGAAAGTAACAGTGAATAAAAAGCTATTGTGTCTGAATTGTCACAAAAGACTTGAAGGGTAATGAACTGTAGTTTATACAACTTAGCTGTGCGTAGAACATTATTATCCTATCACTCATATTCCCTACTCTTGAGATTAATGTGAAATTTCAAATTATTTGATTTATTTATATATCCACTAATTTTTGGTCCTTTTCATACTGCATTAACCTCTCTCAGCCCACTATCTCTCTCACTAGAACATTTCTTTCCAACAAGCCCATTCCCTACTTTGATGTCTTTTTTTCTCAATCAGTTTATTGTGGTTGCATGCATGTTATGAGTAGTAATATATTTACTTCTCCCCTAACAAAAATTAACTTTGCTTTGTCTCTCAATGAGGTCAGGCCCTCATCAGTCTCTATGTCATGAGTGATGAAATGTAGACCTTCCCAGTAATATGTGGTTGTATGCAGTAAACTACAGCAGCAAAAAGACCATGAGTGCACTGACCAGGACACATCTATGTGGTACTGTCCCATGGCTCTCTTCCCAACCTTTGGCTCTTATTCTTTTTTCACATCTTCCAATTATCCAAATAATATGCCTAAAAAGTACTATTAACATAGTCCTTTCAAAAGAATTCTGGAAAACATTGAATAATGAGTTTTAAGTAGTGTACTTTTTCTGTTGGTGGTTAGCTGCCTTTAATCACAATTACTCGTGTTTATAAATGGTTTGTGGAAGACAAATATTATCTTTCAAAAAGACTTGAGGTCCTTTTTCTGTTAGCTACTGTTTCTTCTACATGTATATTTGTTTTATTAAATGACACTACTTTTCTAAATAATGATAAAATTAGCAAGTTCATTGATGTATTCACCACCATCTCTGCATCTTTATCTATGTGTGTATCATTGACTGTAAACAATTATAAAAAATTCCAATATATTTTGACAACTTTTGCATCACTGATCTACTCCCTCCACCTTATGATGTTGTGTTATTATCTCATGTGGTTTCACTGGGAATCTTAATGGAACAACTTTCCTGTGTACTCAGATGGAAGGATAAGAGGCTATTTTCCTCAATATCAAACAAAGCAAAATAAAACTAACCATGAAACAATAATAACATAACAAAAACAATCTTTAGAAGTAACACTCCAGCCACACTTTGGTCTTTCATCTTCTTGAACTTCATGTGGTTGATGGAGGGAAACCTGGAAAGGGGGTAACATTTGAAATGTAAATAAAGAAAATAATACACACCAAAAAGAAAAAAAAGTAACACTCAATTTTATAACGATTGAGAAGAATTTGATTTATGCATGTATAGTATATAAAATCCTAAAAGTTAAATTTTGAAATAAAGGAACTTGTAGTATGAATACATATATATATATATATATATATATATATATATATATGTGTGTGTGTGTGTGTGTGTGTGTGTGTGTGTGTGTGTGTGTATGTTAGAGTTATAGAAAACACAAAGTACATAGAAAGATGTCTTGAAGTTGAAGTATTATAATTTTGAGAAATAGGTATACTAATGGAACCAAAACTTCTACTTCAGTGAAATATTATAGGTGTATTTCAGGGAATATAGAAGATAATCATCCTATCTTTACAGATAGGATAAATTTCAAGTATATAGAATGTATGAGGGAATTGACATTTTATTCTAGCCTTTGACCTTCCTACCATGTTAAGAAAGAATATAGTCCTTGTTAAAGTCATTTTATCATAGATAATCAGGAATTATCAGGAATGGACAAAAGCTGGATAGACATGTGAAATGTGCTTGGATAATAATCTGGATGTGGCCATTCAGAGAAGTTTTGCTCAAAACTTTAACTTTTACTAAAATATTAATTTTGCCAAATGGTTACCCAGTGGCTTTGGGTAAGGTGAATGCATTTATAAATGCTTAAGTATTTTGTAACAAATAAAAGGAGAAATGTTAAACTATATAGTCATGAAATTTCCCCCAATTATTTTATCTATGACCTCAATGAATATTCTAATATAATTATCTGGTTTTAGGTTATTTGAGTAAACATAATGTGACTAGATTTTGCACTTTTCAATGAGCTTTTATTAACTTCCTGTGTTCTGCAGCAGATGTCTATGTAGCATAAAATATTTGAAGATATAAAATATGTGGGAACAGCCCAAGCCTATTTGTCTCCGTCATACTTAAATGAATGGTACAAAGGAAAGAAACTGCTAATCACACAAGTCATTTTCCCAGATCTGTGTCTACTACATACTCTTAACAACAGTCATAATTAGGAAGAGAACAAATATTGTTTTCTTCCTGGAGGAATTATGTAAGGCAGTGTGTATCATTAACTATAATCTTTTATTGTAATTATCTATTCAGTACATTAATTTCATCTAATGAATATAGTTTCTAAACAACACAAAGAACATTTCAAACTTGCCTTTATAAAAAGTATTCCAAATGCCCTTCCATTTCTATTTTCCATGAGGTGAATAAATAATATAAATTTCTTTGTAACACTCTTATTACTATACTGCTTAGGATCTTTTCACCTAGATCTGCTTTTGACATCAACAATTACAAATAATCTAAAGAAAAACTGAATATTTAGGTGATACAACCTTCTTAAATTCTTTAGACAAAGCAATGTTAATGACATGGCAGACCAAGGTCACTATACTCTCATGTTATTTTTAGATCCAGTCAAACTCCTTTGAACAAAATATTTCACACTTTGAACTGAATGTGGTTAAAGTTTAGAGAGAGTATGAAATATCTTAAATGAATTATAATGTTATTCACTATGGATTAGAAGATAACACAGAAGACAATCTATGGTACAATCATAATTGCTTAATTTCAACTGTACTGAACTCTAAATCCATATGTACTCTACATGATCATATTAGAGTTGGGACATACAGGGAATTATTGATGTCTCTGCCTTCATAAATTACATAAGTTCCTTATATAAGACACCTGAGAGAACATCCTTCCATGCTGCTCTTCCTATCATGAAGTTACCTCTGTTAAAGTCCTTTACCAGAGTATCAGGGGTGGATAGATAAAAAATGTGATAAAGATGTGAGATATGTGTGGACAACAACTTGTGTGGGAACCTTTCAGAGTATTTGTACTCAGGAGGAAAGATAGCTGAAAGCATTACCCAGCTTTTTCAATGCAACTTATGTATTTACTAGGATAACTGCATTGGGGAAATGAAATGACCAAATTTTAGAAATCTCTCCTGGATATGGACTCTGAACTGATAATAATCCTAGGAGGTACCAAAGGTCACAGTAGTCTCACTGTCTTAAACACTGTTCTATCACTGTGATTAGACATCATGGCCAAGGCAACTCTTATAAAATTATTTAACTGGGGGATTTCTTACATTGTCAGATTTAGTTTATTATTATTATGGTGGGTAGCATGTCAGCATACAAGCAGACATCGTACTGAAGAACTGACTGAGAGTTCTACATCATGATCTTCAGGCAACAGGGAGAAATTGGGCCTGGAATGCACTTCTGAAATCTCAAAGCTGATCTCAGTAATATACTTCTTCTAACAAGGCTATATTTTTATAGGTCTATGAAGACCATTCTTACTTGAGCCACTACACCTACCAGTCAGCATATAGGCTTTTAGAGAACACATGAGTAATAGAGATTAAATATATATATATATATATTGTTTGTTTGTCCATGATATTTTGGTAAGAAGACAACTTTGTGGAATCAATCCTCTCCTTTCACATTCATATAGCTTGGAAGAGTTCAGGACAGGATAATAGACTTGACCAATACATGTAATAATCTGATGAGCCTCCTGAATGACCCTCAATGGTTCATCTCACAATGAGACCAGTGTTTCTTCCACCTCACTCTGTTACTATTTCCTTAACTCTAGCATACATACTAGAAATAGGCCCATCCAACAGGTAGCAACATCCCTGTCTTAACTCCCTGCCTTGTGAAGTAAGGATGGTAATAGCGGTAAAACCCAAATGAAAGAAACTATAGCTGTCCTTACTGGGGATATATTCAAATACAAGTAAACAAAAATTTTCAAATTCCAAGAAGATTGCAAAATGAGTAGCTTAGTGAAGAAATTCAGATCCAATACTACCAATTTTCATCACATCACTGATCAGCTAACCTATTTTTCATTACGGAGAAAAATTAAATTGTGGAGAATTACAGAAATGTACAGTGAACTATTGTAACCATAAACAAGTAGAAATTCCAATTATAAGTTCTGTAGCACATATGGTCCCATTCCTTGTCTAAGTCCGTGCTTTTCTTGGAAACTAGTTTGTAACTGTCAGTTACAATAGTTCTGTTAGTGTGGTTGGAGACACTTTTTGGGACACTATAATCACTTTACGTGTAGTCAGCATGCCAGCAATGTGCATTTTCTGTTACTGTACTTGGGTATCAATTATATAGTGTGCATCATAAGTCAATGCAAAGAGATCTTGATTGCATTTTCCTTTTGCAAGCCATTGTATGGGTTCTTTATATTGATGACATTATGGTGGTTATAACTAGCGGGGAGGAACTATAAACTACTCCAGAATCACAGGCAAGGCATTTGCATGTCAAAGGGCAGAAAATATACCCAGAAAATCTGAGCAACATTATGAGTATCCAGTAATATGGGCTATGTTGAGATATCCAATATAGAATAAAAGATAAATTGTTGAATCTGATCACTTCTAATACTAATGGGTTCTATGAGATTGATTTAAAATTAGTGTATGATATTCCATCTTATTTACTAAATTATGCAAAAAAAACTAATATTTCTGGGTGGTTTGAGAAAAATAAATCTCTGAAAGTGTAGACAGCCTTATAAGCTGTTTGGATACTGAGGACATAGTTTCTCCAGATTCTCAGGCTTGAGGTGTCAGAAGTAGACACTTATATTACCTGGAGCCTTGTGTAGACCCCCTTAGAATTCTGAAGCAAAGCCTGCCATCCTGTGGGGATGGCTATTCTGATCTAGATAAATATTTTGGGATTACTATTAGGAGGTTGGATTCTTAAGGATGAAATCTCATGTTACTTAGTAAACTGAGTTGATAATCATAAAGCTGGATATATAGATTAATGGCAACTACAAAGGATCTAGAATTACCTTGGAGAATGTGAGTTCTTTGCAATGTTAGGAAGAGCCACTTTAACTAGTGAACTGAATACAAAGAAGAAAACAAGTTGAATACCAATATTCATCCTTCTCTGTTTTCTAAATGAAGATGCAATGTGAACAGCTGTCTCCTGTCTCTCAATCCATAGCTTTCCTGCCATGGTGGATTAAAACTTCAAGCTGTGCGATATCAAAAGCCATTTTTTTCCTCAATATTTTTTGTTTCTTTTTTCCCATTAGTAATTTTGTCATAGCAGTGAAGGAAGTAACTAGTATTTTAAGCAACAAGTGTGTTCTGCAGTTCAGTATGGACAGCCTTACTCTGATACTTGCAGAAATCATATACACAAGGGTAGATACAAAAGGTCATAATATAAAGTGAATTCCATGAAGTAGTGTCAAATACACATGATTTCTAGAATGATCTATTCTTACTTCAACTCATGGCCTCTAGAGAAACCACCTGTGATCAGACAACAGAGAAACAGAAAACTTAGGTTTAGTTGGAAGAGAGCATTCTATGGAGTATAGGCACTTTTCAAAGTGTACAGCTGAGATACTACTGCTCTTTCCAGGGACATACCTGAAGAACACAGGTGAGGTGAAATGTTCCTCTGGGCAGAATTCTGAGTAGTTTACTTGGCTGCTCACATTTTAAAGATACAAGTAGCCAGATATTGTATTACATGTCAACCATACAAGTCATGACTAAATGTTAGTATATACGATGAGGGACATAGAAATGACATAATTATAAAAACAGTGAGAAATAATTCAGAAAATAATTTGAAACCTAATCTAGTAGAGTAGGTAAAAATTAAGATTGATAGCCAAGGAATCCAGGCACTGTGGCAGACACCTTAAATCCCTGCACTTGGAGGCAGAGCATCATATCTCTGTAAATTTGAGGCCAGCCTCGTCTCCATAGAAAGTTCCATCAAACAATAGCTTCACTAGATTTCTCAGTAATCAAGCAGATAAAATGAACATTTTTTAGAATAGCATTCTTCCTTTTTTTTTAGGCAACACCATTGCTTCCCATAATGACCATGAATAAAGTGGCTATGGTAGCAGGTCTGAAGATTATTCAGGGTCACAGCAACATAAACTCCCACTAATCATCTTCAACACTATTAAAATCACAGTTGAATACTTAATAAGCATCAACATATATTCACACCAACTTTCGGTGTAGTAAATTACCTGGGATAAGCGAGACACCTGATAGCATCTTAACTATATTGGGCAACTTCCATCTTAGATGAATTGAGATAGGCTTCTAGGAATAGATGCACCTTTCTTTATTTCACAGTTCTCTCAAAAGCATTATTCATGAATGTTCTTAATGTTTTACCTACTGTCTTGATATCCTACAGAATAATGTTTCTAATCAAGTAACTCAGAAAGTGACCTAGTTTCACAACCTATCAATCCAAACACTAACATTCCAATTCTAACATTCTTGATTAAACAGTCAATGGCATTTTGTATATTCAGTTATAGTATCTATAGAACTTTTTAAGGTTGAAATTAATTTTCCTGGAACTAATAGTATATATAAAGAACTAGCATTCAGAACATGGAGTTGCTATAACCATAGCCAGGAATTGCTAACTCAGGATTGCAAATCCAGACAACAAGAGTGGTTATCTCCACCTCATTCTTCTTATTTCCATTCCCCCTGCTTCCCTGATCCAGCCTCCTCCTTCTATCTATTCCTGGTATCTATTTCCCCTTCTTAGTGAGATTCAAGGTGTTTTGTTTTGTTTTGTTTTGTTTTGCATCCCTGCTTGGTATTTAGCATTGTTGAGGTTGTGTTTTATAGAACTGTTATCCTGTATTTTATGGGTAATATCCACTTAAAAGTGAATATGCAACAGGCTTTATTTTCTTTCTAACTATGAGTTACATCACTCAAGATGGTCTTTTTGGTGAGGACAGGGAGAAATTAATGTCAGAAACAACTGGATTGGGTGAGTGGAGTATCCCTGCGACATGCTAGAAATCTGAGCATGAACTTAGATAAGACTGATAACAATGGGGATTATGGACCTTGAACCAGACATCTCTCTTAACCAAGCAACACATCCAATGGAGGGATTGGAACATCAACCCAGCCATAAAACCTTAGACTCACAACTAGTCCTGACTACAAAATGTGAATGGGTAAATGATAAAGCAGAATTTGAGGGAAGGGCCAAACAAGGACAGGGTCAGCTTGAGACTCATGACAAGAGAGGGAGCCTACCTCTGACAAAATTAATGGTATTCTGCTATATTTTAGACAGGAGGCTAGCGTAACTGTCTTCAGAGAAGCTTCATCCAGCAACTGATAGAAACTGATGCAGAAACTCATGAAGTGGCACCTGGGGAATCCTGTGGGAGAAGAGGAGGGATTGAGCAAGCCAGACAGGTAAAGGACACCACTAGAGAATCAACTAACCTGGCCCCATTGGGGCTCATTGAGACTGAACTGCCAATCAGAGAGCATGAATGGGATGGCCCTCTGAACATTTGTAACAGTTGTGTAGCTGGGTCGTTGTGTAGGACTCATACAGTAGTAGCAGCATCTGTTTCCTAATACCTTGCCTACCTTTGGATCCCTTTCTTCTAACTGGTCTTTCTTGTCTAGCCTCAATAGAAGTAAATGTACGTAGCCTTACTGCAACTTGATTTGCCAATAGTGGTTGATATCACATGAAAGGCCTCACATTTTCTGAGGAGAAACAGAGAAGAGGTATATGGGAGGGATGAGAGAGGGTGACTGGGAGTTGAGGAGAAGAGAAACTGCAATTGGGATGTAAATAAATACATTCATCTATCTATCTATCTATCTAAAATAAAAACAAAAATGAGTGGTATATTTCACTGCTATCTACACTGACTTAGATTGATGCCCCTTTCTTCCCATTCTCATATCTTTATACTATTCTTTCCTGAATATCTGTTTTTTAAAGGGAAGTTTGCTTTCAACTAAGTATGAACTCATGTGAGACTTCAGACAGCTACTAACTGCTTTAGACTTCTGTTGTTTAATTAATCAACTAATAGCTACTGAAGTTGATTGATTCTAATCATAAAAGAAAGTTGAAGTGTATTCCATAATAAGAACTATAAAGAGACAAAGTGATACATTTAGGGATCTAAATGGTACAACACAATTGAGGAGACTCTACAGTTTCATCAACCTAATATAGGTAGAGCAATCAATAACTCATATTTGTTCAGTATAAATGTTTATGGCCTTCCAACATGTCAAGAACCTTAACCATCTTAGTGGCTTGATTAAAGCAAAGGATCATAGGGTGAGAAAGTAATTATAAATACCAGCTTATGCAGCATACCACAAGTTAGAAAGATTTCATTTTGATATAAGTATGTAATATTTCTTTGATATGCATGTAGTCATCTATATGTGTGTTGTTTTCATGTAAAATATACGATTATTACCTGTGGCACTGGTAATCATGTACTCTTATTTCTGGTAATAAATTATATAGCACACAAAGCATCCAGCATGGTCTGATCTTTTAAGTGTCCTCCTGATCATAAATGAAAACTTAAGAGCTTTGGCTTCCAATAGCCATCTACTCTTCCATGTTAGATACTGACAGATCAAGAAACCCAAGGAACCAGGAATAACTGGCAAATGTAGGCAAAGTCAAGACACCAAAGGGATGAAGAGCAAGTTTTAGGAATTGTTTGAAATACAGAGTCAATGATACACACTAATATATGGTAAGCTATGTTTAAGGTATCTCAATCATCCAATATCAAACAAATAAAAAGTAAAACTTGTGAAATGTCCCCATCACCTCATGTTTAGACACATGGTATTATAAACAGGGAATGTTGTGGAATGTTTAGAAGGTAGATACTTATTGGAGGAAGTAAGTCATGTGGTGTTGGCTTTGAAGCTTTATAGCCTACATTTATAGAATGTAAATGCAGTATGACTCCTGGGACATATTGCCCCCTTCTCTTGCCATTTATGCTTTCTCTACCACAATGGACACTTACACCCAAACCCACAAACTATAAGCCACATAAACATTAAATGAACCTTAATTAAACCCTCATTAAATGGTTCCTCCTCCTTGTTTTGTAACATCCATGAGAAAAATAACTAACACAGCTTTTCAGTACCAGAATAAAATGTATTAGGTAGTGAGACTATACAGAGTCTAGAAGACTGTTATAATAGAAGGCTGTTATAATATAATTATATTATACTATATTATATTATATTATATGAAGGAAGCCAATATAAGTTCACATTTCAGAACTGAGTACCTGACATTCAAAACCTCTGAAAAGCTCTAACAGAAGCTTACAGAGACAAATGCAGATACTTACAGCCAAGTATTGGACAGAGGCTCAGGACTACTATGGGAGAGTGATAACTGGGGAAACACTGAAAGAGCTGAAGGGGATGGCATAGGAAGACCACCAGTGTCAACTAATCTAGCCCCTAGGAACATCAAGAGACTAAGCCACCAACCAAAGAGAATACATAGGCTGGTCTGAGGTCCCCAGCAAGTATGCAGCAGAGGACTGCCTTGTCTGGCCTCAATTGTCGAGGAGGTGCCTAATCCTGTAGACACTTGATGCCCTGGGGAAGGGGGATGACTAGAGGCAGGGGAGAGCACCCTCCCAGAGGTAAAGGGGAGAAAGGATTGGGTGAAGAACTCTGGAGCGGAAACTATCAGAAGGGGAGAACATTTGGGATATAAAAATATAAAGTAGTGCTACCTGCCCTTGCTAAATCTGACTTGAGCCTGTCCTTCCTGTGATCCTGGTTCTGTCAGACCTCCTCAGAGTCAAGCTGTATCTGTGATCCTATGATCCTGGGCTTGTTAGGTCACCTGGGAGTGGGGAGCTTCCTCTGAGTGTTGTGGGACTGGCTTCGACTCCCCTGTGACTCGTGAGCCCTGTGCCTCCCAGCTGGTCCCACCTTAGAAAGTCACCAGAGAGAAAATGGCAGATCTCACCTGAGTTTCTGGGTTAAAGCACTCCCTGGAGGCAGGCCATCTACTTGCAGGGAAGGGGCAGAGAGGGTCGCTGATCCACCCCTCTCAGAACCTGAGAGGATCCTGTCCCTACTGCCCTTCCACTACCCTGTGACTCCTGGGGCCTATGCCTCCCCACTGGTTCCACCTTAGAAAGTCACTGAAGAGAAAATGCTTTTTTTTTTTTTTTTTTTTTTAAAGACAGGGTTTCTCTCTGTAGCCCTGGCTGTCCTGGAACTCACTCTGTAGACCAGGCTGGCCTCGAATTATTTTAAAAAATAAAGAAAACTCTTGATGATTTTCATGGACCTTGTATTTTACTCAAGTTCAAGTCTATAGGCTATGAAGGGTACAAGGCCAGGTAAATTTCCTTAAAGAAGACCGGGTACTAAAAACCTCTGTTTTATGTGATATTCATGTTATCAATGAGTCTATATTATTTGATAAGCAGACTTATTTCAGACAAAAAGAAATCAGCCAATTGTTGATTCAATTCAACTCTTTTAGCAAGACAACAATCTCTCACTTCAGTATGTCCAGGCCTCGTTTTGGTTGTATTACAGACAGAATAGCTTAGACTTAATTATGCCAGCACCTCAGTCCTTCATTCAGGTCTTCTATTCATTTGTATGTGAACAATGACAAAACAGAAAAAAAAATCATATGATGAATTCAGGTGGAGCATTTTGTAGTCAAGTCCTCTTTTCTAATACCGTCTATACCCTCTTCATTTACCTATAAGACATGTGCATAGCGTCTTCCTGAAAAATAAAAACGGGGAGAATGCATTTGCAATCTGGTAAGTAACACTAGTCTGAGAAAAAAAGAACATAATAATACTAAAAAAAATGCTCTTCTAGATTGCTGCTTCAATTACAGGATGAATTTTTGTCTATGTTATTTTTCTTTAAACAAAACCTCTTATTATTGAGAGTATTTTCTATGGAGTCAAAAACTGAGCTGTTGGTAGCAAAATAAAGAAAATTAGTAATAGGTCATGTATTGAATTAGTCTTAAAGGAGATTGGAGTTTTGTTTTTTAATGAATGGAAATATATTTTTCTGTCTAACAAAAATAAAAGACTTAGAGGCCTTTGATCTATGATGAAGTTTTCCAGAGGTATTGGAAAAATAAGCCTAATGAAGTCTCTTTACTGTCATAGTCAAGTATGACGTCCTTCATACTGCATTTTTTAATTGGAGAAAAGTGCCTTTATCCTTCTGTTTCCAGAAAACACAAGTGAAGACAAAGAGTCTAATGCAAAGCACTGAAGTTGCTGGCAGTTTAATTGGACAGAGGTCTTTGATACTCAGAGCTTTTTTTTTTTTTTTTTTTTTTTTTTTCTAATCATCAGGCACATTACAGGGAAGAAGAAAATGCTCCAGGCAAGGCTGAAGCAGAGATCAAGGGCACCTGTGGCTGCATATCAGAAACTGCCTTCTTCCTGTGGCTCAGGTTCCTTTCGATCATTTAGCCTACTGAGGTTTTGTGTATGGGGTGACAAGTGTGGAGCACTCAGCTGACAGCTTTGGCATTCAGTGTCCTCCTAGCTGCCAGTCTGTCACTATTCTGGGCACACTCCCTGCTGTTGACACCAGATTTACTTGCCAATGTCTGCCCCCTCCCTGATGGTAAGCTTAACTTCTGGTTTAGCAAACTGAAAACTAGCCCTGCCCTTCTGTAATTCAGTTTATATCTCCCATTCAAAATCTGACCCTTTTGGGAATGCTCAGCTCCAGAGAGATCATTAATTTTGTAGCTGTTAATTTGTATTTACAAGACAACTCTTCAGTGCTCTGGACACCTCCTGTCACAGCAGGAGCCCTTACCACAGCAGGCCAGTGCCTTTGCCATCTCTACCCTATATAGACACTCCTTGGGCACAAAGTAACATCCTATATGTCCCCGTAGCCACTCCAAGTTCTCTTCCCACCCAGGAATCTAACCACAAGCCCATGGGCTACTTATTAAGCACACAACATGTTATGTGGGACACACTTGTTTTGTCAAGTAGCTGAATTCTCTTAAAAATAAGAAGAAAAAACACCAAAACATCAATGCTCTTTTAGAGATAAAAACTCCCTTAATAAATCGTGTGACCAGAAGAACATCTGGTAATTGGTCTCAGTAACTTTCTCTGGCTCCTAATCATCTCCCATGGAATATAGCTAATGATTAGCCCATTGATTCTCATTACAGAGGATAGATGAATCAGTGTGCTTCCTGATCTAAAGTTCAGGGTATTTTTTTCCTGTGAGATACATGTTAAGGCATTAGGTTGGCAATGCTCATAGTTACTTTTCTTCTGATTGAACTAAGCATATTCTTCCTCTCTGAATCTCATGTTCTGCTTTTTGATAAGATAGATGTCTAATTTGTTTGCTAGTATAAAGGATCTCTCTGTCTCTGTTTCTTCCTCTCCTCCTTCCTCCCTGTCTTTACCTGTCCCTTCCTTTCAGGCTCCCTTGCTCCATCCTTCTCTCTCTCTCTTCTACTGCAGTCTGTTTGTCTCCCTATCTCCATCTCTTCTTCTTGTTCTTCTTGTTCTTGTTCTTCTCCTTCTT
>JADRCD010236007.1:17163-29639 GCA_019843815.1 Montemys delectorum
CTTTAGTCCATCAAGCCTAATTTGTGTTTCTCAAATATTTTTGGTGTAAGATCAACACCTAGAGCATGGTTGACTTTCTAGGGTTCACATATGATATATTTTTTAAAGCCTTTACAGTTAGTTATTTCTCTTCACTATTCCTCCTTTACTCTGCCCCCTGATCCTTGCCCCATTTAACCCCTTCTGTTCCATTACCTCTCTTTCTCCCATTAGATTACTACATTTATTGGGGAGTATTTTAATCATACCTGGATAATCTGTATTTTTTAAGCATACCTGTTTCAAGAAATATTGAGATTGCTTTTCAATCTTGTTGCTGCAAACAACTCAAACAATCTTTTATGTGCATACTTTTTTGATACATATTTGAATAGTTTTATGAAGTCATTGAAATTAATTTGTATTGTCAAGAGATTATGCAACCTATATGAATTCTTGGCTTTGCATACAAGCAAGCATCAGTGTTGGATTTTAATTATCTTCAAATGGTTTTGAATTCGGTGAAAATATCTCTGTGTTAATTTATTATTTACTTATCTATTGATGTATTCAGTATGTAGTTTTATTATTGTTCTTTTAAAATAAAGTGTCAAGTCCTATGGATTTTTAAATAACCCTCTGATCCTTGTTAATGTTGCCCAGATGCATATCAATGTCAGGCAACCTACTGAGGGATAGGCAATTGATGAATGGTCAAACCCTCAAAGAAAAGTGACCTTCCATCTTGAAGCACATATCAACTGTCACTAGCTCCTCCACTAGCTGTGGAATCTCCAGGACCCCTCCCCCATCCACACTGGGATTTTAACTGGCTTGCTCTCATATGGATCGCGTGCACGTGACCACAGACACTGTAAATTCAAGGGTGAAGACTGAATTCCTCAGCACTGTGTCTTGTGTTATTTCTGACCCCTTCTCTGTGATGTTCCCTGTGCCTTGGGGAAGGGATGAGGGAAGGAGGTTGATGTAAAAGTCCCATCTATGGCTGTTCTTCACTTTTCTGTTGGGTCATCTTTTGTTATAGAAACCCTTTTTTTTTTTCTATCAAAATTGGTTCCATACTCTAAAATGTTTTCATTGTATTCCACGTTTTAAATTTATTTTTGGTATCTTTTATCTTGTAAAAATTTAGACTGTGACGATATTAAACCTTTTTTTTTCCCTCCTAATACAATATAGGTGCTGTCTTAGTCAGTGTTCTGTTACTGCGAAGAGACACCATGACCACAGCACCTCTTAAGGGAAGCAATTTAACTTGGGCTTGCTTACAGGTACAGAGGTGTAGGCCATTGCCATCATGGTATGGGGTGTGGCCGCATGCAGGCAGATATGGTGCTGAAGAAGCTGAGAGCTCTAGATATGAAACTGCAGGCAGCAGGAAAAGAAAGAGACACTGGGTCTGCTTGGGCTTCTCAAAGCTCAAAGCCCACCATCCAGTGACACATTTCCTCCAAGAAAGCCATACATTCTGATAGTGCCACTCCCTAGTGACCAAGCATTCAAATCTATGAGCCAATGCAGCCACTCTTATTCAAACCACCACAGGTCCTCCGTGCTAGAAAGAAAGGGCTTTTCTCATCCAAGATTATGAAGGCAATTCTCTCTTGTATTATACTAATAATTTTCATAAACCTAAAGGCTACTTACCTCTTTATTTCATTAGAAATCAATTTTATGCAGGCAGAATTGGCTATACTGTACATTTGAGTCTTATTCTTAAAGTATGTAGGAATTTAAATATTTGCTTAATTAGTAAATGAACCTACTGTTTCCCAAAATATTTTAATTATCCTAATAACAATTGTCACATAGTTAGCCATCAGCATTCAGTGCTAAAGTACCTCAGAGATGAGTGTGCTTTGGTCTTCTGTCATATCCCATTAATCTCTTCTTGTTCTCTTATCACACAATTTTAATTACTATACATTGAAAATACAACAGCTTTATTAATACCTGTTTTTAGTCATTGTAAAGAATTAGATAAATTATCATCCATATAGATGTTAGCATTAGCTTATGAGCCCCCACATAATTCTGTGGAGTTTTTATACTGAAAATATCTAATATTACTAGATTAATATGAAGAGTATTTTTCTATGTTACTCTTGTGAGGTCACTATTACCAAGAGATAGAGGTCTGTTATTCATGTTTTGGAAACATTAGAGCTCCTGTCTTAACCCCAATGATAAGGACTACTTAAAATACATGTAAATGTGCATAGAAGCATTAGCTCTCACTCAGCATGCTGCCTGGCACAGGGAATCTGCTCAATAATGATCTGTTAAATAAGTGAATGGCATCACCATTGCAGAATCTGTACACGTTAACAGTTGTATCATCTTTGTTAATTTAAAAACTAAAATGATTTTATACTTAAGAAAAAAGTTGTAAAACCAAAAACCAAACCTAACCAAACCAAAAATCCACTGAGAGCTCCTAGATGCATTTACCAACCTCCTCTATAAACATCCTACATGACTACAATATCGTGATTGAAAGAAATAAGGTAATAGTGGTACAATAGAAAGAATTACCATTAAACCAAATTCATATTTCTCCAATTTCCAATTTCCCCCACTATTATCTGATTTCCTTTTGAGACTCAAGCCTAGAGCCACATGACATCAAATTGTCCTTTCTTAATATCCTTCAATCCATGACGAGTAAACTTCTTGACGTGTTCATGGTTTGGCTCAGGAGATGTGATGGTAGGTCCTTATTCCTGTTACATGAGCATTCTACCCTTGAGGTACATCCCCAGGCTAAGCATGAGACTTTTCATTAAAAGCCCATGCCAGATACTTTAATATCCACCGCTGTATATCCAGTCACTGTTTTCTCAGTAATTGACTGGTGTCATTCATGTCTGGAATGAATGCTGAAGAAATGCTATGTCCTCTTCAGGCATCAAGTCAGGGAATGTTATGTGTTGGGGTGTCTTCTTGCTGATGCAAACTTCAGTGACTTGGCTCAGTTGGTGTTTACTGAGTTTCTCCACTATAAACCTGGGGATTTCCCCTCCTTAAATGGTTAAGTGTAAATCTTCATTCTTCCTAGGGTTTTGCCCACTAAGAGCATCATGATATCTTTCTTCTGTATGCCTTGAGGAAATTTCCAGTCTCCATTTCTTTCACATTACTAACTGAGATTCTATTATGAGAAAGAGTATTTCCCACTCCCTGTTGGTTGATTAAGTCTGTACTAGTGGGTACTTGTCTCACTTAATGGGTTGTCACCTGACAGTTGTTACATGTCTCAGCACTCATAAACTTCCCATTTGGGCACACCTCCAAGGCATTTCCTCTCTCTCTCTCTCTCTCTCTCTCTCTCTCTCTCTCTCTCTCTCTCTCTCTCTCTCTCTTTCTCTCATGGCTCTGTTTCTTTTTCTATCATTACCTTGTTCTTTGTGGCAACCCAGGATTTCTAGGCTCATCTCCTGTGTTCTGCTCACACCCTGGATGTCTTATTATTGAGAATTCATACTTAGAAGCAACATCTGTGCTCTCAGCTTGCTAGTTGCTACTGGATTGTCACTATTTCTAGATCTTCTTAGCTAGACCTAAAGGCTGAGGGACAAGTCTGTGTGCACAGACCTGCCATAGGCCTTTGTTTGTCATGCTGTCTGAATTTTATAAACAAACTAAGCACTCACAATTCCATACTTACTCAGCTAGCAGGGAAATATTTTTTCAATAGTCTTAATCCTATTAATCCCTTTGCCTTTAGCGTCCGTTCAGTACCACAGAGATTATTCCAGTTATTTTCCCCTTATTTTTGCCTTACTTTCCCACAGAGTGGAACAACTCAAGTATCACCAGCCAGCCTGAATTTAATGATGAATAATTCTGTGGAATGATTTCAGTTAGAAAAGCCTTTGAATATTATTTTCTGCAGTTCTTACATTCTACAAATGAGAAAATCTAGGACCACGTGATTAACTTGCCAACGGGAAGAAGCAAACTATGAAATAGAAAAACAAAACTGCTGTTTTAAATTTTAATTAAAAATTTTTTTTTAATATCATGGATTTCACAGGTGGGATTAGCACGGACAGGAAATGAGGTCAGGTCACTGACAAGAAGAGGAATCCACACATTTTCCTGCCCTATTTCTATATAAATGAAATCATTTGAGCTTGAAAAAAAAAAAAAAAAAAACAGCCAAGCATGAAGTCACTATGATTCATGTATAGGGTCCAAACCAGTCAAAGACACACAACGCATGTGTTCTCAGTGCAGCCCTGGAAGATGGAAGAACAGCATGCTCCCTTATCATGCTTCGTTTCTACAATTACAGAGACAGTCAGATTTCCAGCCATCGCTAGCATTTATAAGCTTGTTACAAGAAATATACATAAGCATTTTATCTGCTCTTCCTGGTTCTCCTTCCTGGCCTCCTCTTCCTCCTCCTTTTTTTCCTCCCCAACTCCTTCAGGGCTGCACCTTACTCTATAACTCAGGCTGGCCACAGACTCACAGTACAGGCTGTCCTTCAAACCTTGGCAGTTCTCCTGCTTCAATCTCCCTGGTGCTAGGATTATAGGCGTGAGACACCACGGGTGGTTTCTGTCCCATCCTTTCCTCATAAATGTCATCGGCACTGCTGTGGCTGTGATGCAGCCACAGAACCCAAAACCCCTACAGTTAGAATGAGCAGAAGAGCCAACCTCCAATTTATCTTTAAGTCTGAAAAGTGAAATTTTGTAGCATGCTGGAACACTGGTTGGTATCCCCTTCTGTGTTTTGTCTTCCCTTGCTACGGAGAGTCCTATCTTTTGGGGTCCTATCTTCATGATTCCTTAGGACCCACTTTTCTCTCAGAGTTTCTTTCAGTACTAGGATAAAGAAGAGGGTCTTGTTTGTCCCCATTGTCGCTGTGGCTCTGGAGGGAGGTGTCAATGGTATCTGGAAATTGAGACATGGGCCTTGGCTTTCTGTAAGATGATGCTACAGGTGATCTCCAGAGTCGAATATCTCCTGGTGACCTCAGGCATATATGTTGTGAGCTAAAGACAAAATCTCACAGGCATTGCTAATTCTATGGGAAAGTATTTTCAGGCCATCACTGGGAACTGTACTCATTGGTTCCTGGAATCCTATTGAATTCATATGTCTAGAGAATTTTAGCAACCTTATCATACTATAGCTATCCCATTAGATATAATAATATGTTTCCTTTCTAAATATTAACCTGGACACTCGATGGATTTTCTATCTTCTTCACCCTGGGAGATAAAGGCCTAGCAGAAGGTAAACTGGGCCATTGCCTTGGATTTTGAGGAGCACTTCAACGCTGGTAGAAAGAGCCAGATTCTTCTACAGGAGATCGGAGCGGCTTTGTAAGCCCACAGGAAGTTCACAGGAAGTCCCAAGACTGTGTTTCCCTAGGGCAAGCTTGCAGATTACCTGCATGCTCTTCAGAGATTGCTGATTCCCAGTTTCTGATTTCATTGCTGCCCTCTGCTTTTCTTCACTTAACATTTGTATTTGCTACACATTTTCACTTCCTGTCATAGGTAATACAATATTTAAGTTGAGATGCAGATAAAGGGTGCTTATAGCCAAGAGTACACGCTAGGGATATGAGCGAATCTCAAATCTTTATCCTGATGAGACATATATGGGCATTCATAGTAGAGACATGGGGACACTGTTCCTACTTTGTGTGATTTAAGGGAATTGAAATTGCATCCGAGTTTCTTCATTAAAAGGAAGACCCATGGTGGTGCATGACTTTAACTATAGCACTCAGAAGGCAAAGGCGAGTAGATGTCTGTGAGTTCCAGGATAGCCTGGTCTATATAGTTAGTTCTAGGATAGCTAAAGCTATATACTGAGAATGTGTCTCAAAAACAAACAAACAAACAAAAAACAAAAAACAAAAAAAGGAAAAGAAAGAATGATAGAAAAGACCAATTCTTTATAAGGCCATCTCTCACAGTATTCAAGAGCAATTTAGAAATGAGTTCTTTCTTACCATCGAATTTTGAATTTTCACCCTGTAAAGAGATTTCTTCAGATTGAAGAAGACTTTATAATAAATTCCTTCCAGGGAAAGTAATAATTCTCCATGCTTGCTGTGCTACTGAATCATCTTTCTATTTATTAAAGGCAAAAAAAGAAAAAGAAAAAAGAAAAATTAGAATTCTTTGCTTCAATTCAAGAAAGTAAAGGTACTTTTAATAATAATAAGATAAAAAATCAAGTCTTTTAAAGTAAACCGGGATACTATTAGTTTTGAAAAATCAACCAAAAAATAAATAAATAAATAAATAAATAAAACCTGAAGAGCTAGAGAGAATTGATTGGAACATGAAATTTGCAATGATAATAGAGTCTGCAAAAATTGTCCTCTAAATAGATTTATGTCATTTGAGGTTTTCTCCTTTCACATTTGTTAATTAAGATGAGAAAGTTTCTTTTTGTATTCACAGGGAATGGGAATCCTGAAGTCAGAGCATATCTATGTAGTGAGCACTCTGGAATGGGTCCTGTAAACTTTCCTGGGTTGCCAGTTGTCTGTCTTTTGGATAAATTTCATATTTGAAGAAATTATGTTATGGCAAGAACATCTGATTATCTGGTGGGATGGTTGACTGAAACGTTCAGAAGGACATAGAGGGTATTTCAAGTTGTAAAACAGAAGCGAGTGTTTACAGAGGCCCTGGCTTCCTCAGGGTAAAGGGTGGGCAAATTTTCTACTGTGTTACGCTCTATCTTGTTTAGGCTACTTCTTAGAAAGCTGACCTTCACAGTAGTCTTAAGTGGCTGGTTCCTCCACCATTTATTTTATTTTATTTTATTTTATTTTATTTTTAAAGCAGGGTGGCTAAGATTCCAGCATATTTCAAGTCAAATCTAACCTGAGTTAGCTCATGACTTTTTCCCTATTTTAAATAGTGTTGCCATAAGGCATCAAGGGTGTGTAGGATCCATGCTGTTCACGGCAAGGCTTCTCTCAAGATCCAGGACAGACCGTCACTGTCCACAGGACTACTGACATGGGAAACTCTAAGGAACCACCCTGCTCTGACTCAAGATTTTGAACAGATCCCACTTCCTGGTTCTCTCTCTCTGTGTCTCTGTCTCTCTCTGTTGCTGTCTCCCTGTCTCTCTGTTTCAACCTCTGTATTGGCTAGTTTTGTGTGTCAACTTGACACAGGCTGGAGTTATAACAGAGAAGGGAGCTTCAGTTGAGGAAGTGCCTCCAGGAGATCCAGCTGTGGGGCATTTTCTCAATTAGTGATCAAGTGGGTAGGGCCCCTTGTGGGTGGTGCCATCCCTGGGCTGGAAGTCTTGGGTTCTATAAGAGAGCAGGCTGAGCAAGCCAGGGGAAGCAAGCCAGTAAGGAACATCCCTCCATGGCCTCTGTGTCAACTCCTGCTTCCTGACCTGCTTGAGTTCCAGTCCTGACTTCCTCTGGTGATCAACAGCCATGTGGAAGTAAGCTGAATAAACCCTTTCCTCCCCAACTTGCTTCTTGGTCATGATGTTTATGCAGGAATAGAAACCCTGACTAAGACAATCTCTGAGTCTCTACCTCTCTCTGTGTCTCTGTCTGTCTCTGTCAGTCCAGAGCACTTCAGAGGACAAGAAGGCATGCCTTGTAGTTTCACCAAAATTTGAAAAAAAAAAAAAAAGTGTGAGGAGGAACGTTGAACAGTGAAGGAACACAAGAACTGTACTGCTTAAAATGTACACGTTTGGGTAGACGGAGATGGCAAAGGAATGAGCTACCTCCTTGCTGAAAGTCATCTACCTAGAGGCAAGCCTCGGCATTGAAAACCATAGGGTATCAAGCATAAGCTTACAAGCCTGCTGCGCTCATTTTACCCGTCCAGAATTGTGCATTTTTAAAAGAAAGAGTCCCAGAAGGGGTTTCGTGGGCTGCTAGGGGAGTCTCCTAAAGAGCTCCAGCTGTTAGCCTGACAGCCCAGCGTTATCTGAAGGGGAATTCAACCGGGGGATTGCCTCAGTCAGATTGGCCAGTGGGCAGGTCTGTTCAGCACTTTCTTGATTCCTAGTGGATGCACTAAAGCCCGGCCCACTGTGTGCTGCGCTCTCTCTGGACAGGTGAGCACGAGCTGTACCTATAAGGAAGGTAGCTAGCTGACTGTGAGTCAGGAAGCAAGCAACACAACACATTGCCACGATTTCTACTTCAGTTACCACTGAGCTCTTGCCTCGGCTTCTCTCAGCAATGTATTATAACCTGAAAAGGTGAGCCAAAGAAACCCTTTCTTGCCCAACTTGCTTTGGGTCGTGAAGTTTACCAGAGCAACAAATGGCGAAGTAGATCCAAGGTGCCCAGCTGTGGCTCTTCAATCTTTAAACACTATGGGCCCACTTGAGCAGTAATGGCACTTGTACTGTGGGGGTAGCCAACTGCTTGCTCTTGGATATAAGACCCACTCTCTAAGAGGAAATACGTGTCTAGTACTGGAACCCTGGCCAAAACAAACAAACAAAAATCCATGATGGGGGAGGGACATCGTAGACCTTAGGGAAGAACCAAATGATGTTTAGCTAAACTGACAGTGTTAAGCTGCCCTCTAAATGTTATAGCTTCAGATAAATACTACTCTCGGCTTTAAACAGATAAAGTTCATTTTTTCAGAAAAGGCGGTGAATAAAGAGATCTGTGGCTGTACATGGTGCTGAATTCTGTGATAGATGTGTGTTTTGCCTTATGTCATTTGTACTGTCCTCTCCAAGGCTCGGGGAACACAGTGAAAGGGAGGATGGAAAGAATGTGAGGGTTGGAAAACAAAGAGAGGGCGGTGAAATAATGACTCTGGGGCAAGACAACCATTACAATCCCAAAACCTCAGCTGTCGTGGGATGCCTGCACCAGATAGGTGCCAAGGCCTGTCATTGTCAGGCATGAAGAGTGACTTAGAAGGGCCCTTCCCTCCCAGCTATGTAATTCACTATTGATAGACTCAGGGACAGGAGAAATCATTACCTTTAGCCATGTAACCACTGATGATCCCACTAGGCTGCAATGCACAGTCCCAATCCAATGGTTACATAGACCACATAAGTCATGAATCTGGAAAAGGGCTGGGTAGGAGAAAGAGGTAGGAAAGGAGACTGGAGCAGGCAGAAAGTAATCAGGATACATAATATACCTGTACAAAACTGTCAGATAACAATATTAATTCTAAACACCAAGAAAATAAAAGACAGAAAAGAGAGCCCCATGCGGTGCTGCATACCTGTTTTCTCACCAGGTGGAAGGCTGAGACAGGAGAATCCACAATTCAGTTACAGCCAGACTGTGTGCAGTGAGCTCCAGGCTAGCCTAGGCTTTGTAGCAAGACCTTTAAAAAGTGAGAGACAGCAAAAAAAAACCCACAAGCGAACTGTTCTCTCCGATTTATCTTTGAGAATTTATATTCTTTGCATTTCGTAATTTTTAAAGAAGCAACTAGTAGTCATAAAATATAGTTGTAACAATTATAGTTTAGTTTAGTTTATATGACAAAACAGAAGTACCTTTTAACTATATATGATCATATCTAAAATGTTACTTAATGCCTACTTGTCTTATATCAAATATAACTGAGTACTTTATAAATTTGTAGCTCTGAAACATGAAGGAATTAGGGTTTTATAATTAAGGAATAGAAGCAGCCTGTATCACCTTACATAGCCATGTTGATACACAGACCTGGCAGGTCTGTTTTAATTTTCAGTTTATTGACATTATACTTTTGTTTGCATCCAATTGCTATTTTTATAGTTATATAGTTTTATAGCTAGAACTGATATAGAAATGTTTGATAGATATATGTACTCATATATGTATAAATATTTAAATAAAACTATGGAAAGAATTTCAGCATGCAATGAAGTACATGAGATATTTTTCTCAAGGAAGATATATGATATATATTTATATTTATTAGTATGTTTATTATTTATTCATTCTTTGATTGGCTTGATGACTTGAGCCTACTCATTTTTATTTCATTAAGTCTCCCAACCTTTTTGGCCCATGGTAGGCTAAACACAACACATTTGCTCTCCCCAAGTGGACTGAACTAACAGACCACAGCACGGTTCCTTATGAAGTAAGTCACCTTTGATGGTTCTTGGCTTCTGTTATAGGCTGTGAGTCCATCAATCAGAAGATGTACACCAGACATAGCCACAGCATAAGATGAGCTGAGCCTTCTTCACAGCTCAGGAGTACCATCATCCCTTGGGACATGTTGGTTCAACAAAACTCTTTAACTCTGAACAAGAGGTGGCAAGTACGGGCACAGTTTGAAGAGCAGCTTCTTAGTGTTCCTGAATAGATTAGGAAACCAAAAAGTTCCAAGTGAGCTACATTTTGTCCTACGTATTTATGGAAAATTAGTGGAAGGAGGAGCTGTCTCACACCCCAGGGTGTTCGTGCTTATTCCCTGGTAAGGATTAAAACAAAGCCGTGTGCATGCCTGCCAGGTGCTCTATCATGGAGCCACACCCTTAGCACTATCCAAGTCTTACCTGACTCCCGGGTGTCCAGTACATGTGCAATGCATGCCGGGGTGCAGAGCAAGCACTGCCTACAGTCTTAGCTTTACCTTAGTCCATCAACTGTGGCCATGGGATGTTTATCAAAGATCAGGTATTTAAAATGATCTATAAAAGTCTAGTCACGAAATTGCATCTTAGTCCCAGGATATCAAGCATATTTTTAGTTTCAGGGTATTGTTTTTTTTTTTTTTTAAATGAAGTAGGACATCACTCCAAAAATTTATTTATATGTATGGAAGTTTAAGGTATGTGAAGTTTAAGGTATCCTGAATTCTTGGTACAATTTAAATAGCTATATGTTTGTTTTACTGAAAACTTGAAACCACGTTTAAAAAAATTTGTGGAAATTTAGCTATCAAAATGGTTAGCAATTATGTATTATATATAGGGATTGAACTGTGGCTCTCTCCAGTGTGTATGCTGAAGCAGTAATTCCCAATGTGTATTTGGAGATGGAAATTTTAATTGTTAGTTCTAATTAAATGAGGATTTTAGGGTGGAGCCCCTAATTTCGTAGGGTTGTAGTCCTATTTAAAAAAAAAAATGAAAGGAACCCCTTTCTCTGCCATGGGGAGATTTGGTGAGTAGACGACTGCTTACAGTTCAGAAAAAAATCCTTTAAAAACTGAGCAGCCAGACCCTCTGACGTGGACCTCTGTTAAGCCACCTGGTCCTGGCCACTTACTTGTGGCAGGCTGAGCAGATCAATACAGCTTTTTAAACAATATCTTCAGTAGGCATCCAGCCCTGGTTGTCATGTAAACTGTTGGTGATTTGGCTGCTCTACACCCATGAGCAATTCTGAGCTCATGGTATAGAATGCACTCATCCTCTGATATATATCAAGTCCCAAACGCATTGGCTTTTGTTCTGTCCCAATTCCAGGACTGTAAGGAGATTTTCTCTATCATCCATTTCCAGCACTCTTCTAGTTTTAGAGTCTCATTGGATAACCTAGGTTGGCCTGAAATTTGCTTTGTAGCTCAGGCTATCCCCAAGCTCACAATCCTGTCTCAGCCTCCCTAGTTCTAAGAGTATAGGTATACCCTAACATGCCCTGCTTGTTTTAGGTCTGTTCAGTTTACAAGGAATCACCATGACCGTTCTTAACAAAATAAATATTAAGCAATCAAAACAGAGTTTGTGAGTAATATTTTTGTTGTTTGTTTGCTGTGTGTGTGTGTGTGTGTGTGTGTGTGTGTTACTTAGTTTGCTTTTGTCATCTGTTATCTGAGAAATCTGTATGACTCCTACTGACTGGAAAAGACTTCAAGTTTTATCCACGAGTTGCTGTAGAATGACGTAGCAAAGGATGTCAAAAGAAATGGACTTCTTCCCAGGTATTGCATGGCCCTTCCTCCTGTCCCTGGGGCTAGCACAGCTGGATTTACAAAGCTTGTTAGCAGGAATGACGACAGTGTAGAGATGTTGCTCAATTGTTTGTTTATTTCCTCCTTTCAGCCCCAGGATTCAGAGACTGCCTTGCCTTGTAGAAGCTTTTTTCCACTGCCAGATTTCCATCTTTTCCTCCCAAGTGCTGGACCAGCTACCTCCTAAAACACTTTCTTTCCCCAGCCCTTCTAAGACTCAACAGTCAAGAACCATCATTTTCGTTGCATGGAATTGTGACTTTGGATGCTGTACACTGCTGGACACTCCCCAGTGGTCCCTTCATCCATTGCCTCAAGCCCATGGATATCAAATGTCTTAATCCTTAAAAGAAGCTGTGAAAAAATTGCCTAGCCTGCTTCATTTATAAATAATGAAAGGGCACTCTATACTGCTGTGGAGGGAGATAGTCCAAAATCAAGGTGCTGACAGACTCCATGTTCAGTGAGGCTATGGCCCCCAAACATAGCTCCCTGAATGCTGAAAGGAAGACTAGCCTTGTGACTCTCTCGAGGTTCACTTCTGTGGGATGTGGTTTATCGGAAATATTTCTTTTCTGA